>MJUU01069599.1:0-10820 GCA_002080025.1 Modiolus philippinarum | reverse complement strand
AGACAACTAATATGTTGCTTGGTACAAATAATTGGCATATCTGCAGATATATCCTCCAGATTTCGCATATATAACGATTAAACAGTGAACTTTGGACAATTCTAAAATGTTAAAAATTCCCATTTTTCATCAATTTCGGGCAAAATATTGAGTTTAAGTCGACAAATGGCTGTTATAATACCAAATCATAATGTTATTCATGTAACATTGTCATGTACAACACACATTTTGCGTGTTCTGATTATTTTTATGCGAAAATAGACCAAAAAATGACAATTTTAGAGTAAATTTGTTGGGGTAGGGGTAAGTTTTATTGATGTATGATGTTTATATTACCTAAAAGTAGCCATTATTTGTAATGGTTGTAAAGCAAATATAATAAGCTTTCATTTGATACCTATTTTAAATGATATTTGTTCACTAAAAAATAATATTAGGCAAATAAAAGACAAAACTTATTCAAAAACGAAATTATACAAAGGTCCATGTATTTGGTCTATTTGAAAATAAAATTTTGGTCATTTAAAATATGTTAACATCGTCTTATCATTTCTTATATTGAAGAAAATAGATTGAAAAGCTAAACCCAATTTTCAGAATCGGGAATTGAGATGCACTTCGGGTTCTTTAGACCATCAAACTTACGCAATTTCAATGAAAATATCAGTTTTTTCGTCAATTTTTCATTGGGGTAGGGGTACGTTTAATTGCGCTATGGAACGTTTTAGGCATAGAAATTGTTAAAACTTGGGATTTTTGTAAAGCTCATACAATAAGCAATCATTTGATACCCCGTTTTTATAACTGGAAAGCATTTGGTTAACATTTTGAAGCAACTGAAAGAAAAACTTGAACGAAGAACGAAATTTTCCAAGATTTTGGTAGGTAGGACTGGTCTAAAAATGGGCCAAATTCCACAAGTGCGTGCAGGTTATGCTCGTGTTAACATGTTTTATTTTGAAGAGGGGATGTTTACGGACTTAAAAAAATGGGTGGGGTTCGGAAGGGGGGGGTGCACGGGGGGTTATTCCAGCCCATGGACTAAAAGGGTTTTCCCTCAATGCTCAAAAGCCGCAGCAGTAACTAGGTAACTTTAAAATGGTCTTAATCCTAACAATGAGTAGAAGCAAAGTTTATAGCTCCAATAATACCTGTCTTAGCTAGATTAACAATAAATTGGTAACTGTGTTCAACACAGATTTCATGGTAAACATGGTTCTTAAAACTTAAGCCTTTTGTATTTCGAATGAAGATGGAGATGATGCCTCTTATAAGGGTGATAAAGGTATCCAGAACGGATACAAGACCTGGACGCTTTGGAGCGTCTCCTTTTGTTGAAGATTGAAGTTTGAAATCTGGTAAAGCAGCCGGAGAGGACAAAATTAGTCATCAAATGTTAAAAGGAACATCCTTTACAATAAATAAACCTCTGCTAATCTTATTTCAAGCATCATTGCAAAGTTGTAAATTTCAAAATGTATGGAAATTAGCCAGGGTTATGCCTGTTTTTAAAAAGAATGACAAAACTGACCCGTGTAATTAAAGACCTATATCACTGCTCAGTTGTGTTGGTAAAATAATGAAAAGAGTTGTGTATAAATTTATATATAATTATATCATAGAAAATTCTTTACTCTACTCCTATCAATCTGGGTTCCTCTCTGGTCACTCAACTGTACATCAGCTATTAGAAACTTATCATAGAATCTGCCAAAATTTAAATAACAAAATGTCAAATGTATTAATCTTTTGTGATATTTCTAAAGCCTTTGACAGAGTTTAGCATCAAGGTTTAATAGTAAAACTGCGTTCTAGCGGAGCAGGACATGCTTACCCTTCCGGAGCACCTGATGTCACTCCCGGTTTTCATGGGAGTTCACACTATGAGTGCATTAGTTCTTAATGTTATCTTTTTATTTCCGTGCATTGTAGCTGTCTCACGTCCTTGTTTTGTCTTTGTTTTTATCTGTTACCGTTTCTGCCATGTCTTTGGACTTCGATTTTTGTAGTCATCGCTTCCCTTGTTCCTTCGGTATTCTACTGCCGTTGTTTCTTATGGTATTTCTGGGAGTATGTTGGAATGGTTGAAGAATTACATAAGCAACAGGAAGCAACTAGTCTTTGTAAATAGCGAACTCTCCGACATTGGTAGTCTTCATGCTGGAGTTCCCCAAGACTCTGTACTTGGCCCCTACTTTTCCTCCTTTATATTAATGATATAACGGATAATTTAGGTAATATATCACGAGTTTTTGCTGACGATACATCACTCGCATATAGTAGCAACGATATAACCACAGTTGAGACCAAAATAAATGATTATCTGCAATTGATAAATACTTGGTCAAAAGATTGGCTAGTTGAGTTCAATCCTAAGATAACAAAAGCACTTATAATTACTAATATTCCCCAGCCAAATATAAACCTTAAATTTGATAATGAAGAAATCGATAAAGTAGCAACACACAAACATTTAGGAATTACTTTTTCAAGCAATGGGCAATGGACGAATCATATCAAAAATATATCTGAATCGGCATTAAAACAAATAAATGTTTTAAGGAAATTTAAATACACATTATCCTTTAAATGCCTATCCAATATATATCTTACTTTTATTAGACCGTTATTGGAATATGCCTGTGAAGTATGGGATGGTTGTTTTGAAAGTGATTCTGAAAAAATAGAAAAAATACAACTGGATGCTGCAAGAACAGTAACAGGCATGCCAAAATTCACAAGCAGGGAATCGTTATATTTTGAAACAGGGTGGGAAAAATTATCAAAGAGACGCACAAACAGGAAATTATCAATATTCTATCAAATGCATAATAGGTTATGTCCTAAATACCTTTATGTATGCTCACCCCCATTAACTTATGATCAGAATAACTATAATCTTCGAAATAATGAAAACTACGTTTTACCTAGATGTAGGTTAAATCTGACTGAAAAATCCTTTGTACCGTCCTCTGTTCGACTTTGGAATGACTTAGACCTAAGAGTAAGAAATGCGAGAACGCTTACACAATTGAAACGTAGATTAAAAGACAATAATTTAAATCCTCCGGCTTATTTTGGTACTGGACCACGAAAATTCGTAATAATACATACTCGATTGAGACATCAATGCAGTTCATTAAATGCGGACTTATTTGAAATAAATGTTGTTGCTAGTCCTTCTTGCCAGTGTGGCTCAACGTATGAGGACGTCATACATTATTTACTCGAATGTCCAGTGTACCAAAACGAACGCGCCATCTTATTCAGACATCTCAGTGATATGAGTGTAGAAAATTATCGGGATATTGAGATACTACTCTTTGGCAGAGATAATTTAACATTACAAACAAATTTGTGTGTATTTGAAAAAGTCTTGCAATATATAAAAAATACCAAAAGATTCCTATGAGTTATGTGAGGTATACTTCATTTCATTTCTTTTTTATATCATTATATTCCAACTTAATTTTCTTTTGTTATCTTCTCTATAGATATATATGTATGATGTTTGCTCTTTGTCATGTCATTTGTTATTGTGGGGAGAGGGCGTATATTAAGTTGTAATAACTTGTGCCCAATCCCATTGCTTTAATTTATGCAATAAAATATTGTTAGATTAGATTGGTTGAAGGTGAGTCTTCGGACGACAGACGACATTTAACTTTGTTAGGCATCAAAACTAAAATGGGATTAGGATAAATGTATAAATAATTAATATTAGTTGATTCCACAACTCGTTTCATCTGTCTGCGTTGTTCGGCACTCGTGACATTTTTATATATATCCACGACGGTCAATAAGTTATACTATAATTATTGAGTCGATATCGAATCGTGTTTGTCGATATCGGCATTGGTATTTGAATTTAAGTAATTCATTTCATTATAGCAATTCAGTAAGACTTCGATATCGAGTCGATATCGAATCGTGTTTGTCGATATCGTCGATATCGACATTGGTATTTGAATTTAGGTTATTAATTCCATTATAGCAATTTATTTAGACTTCGATATCGAATCGTGTTTGTCGATATCGTCGATATCGACATCGGCATTAGTTTTAAAGCTATTCATTATATAAAAGCAATTTATTAAGACTTCGATATCGATTCGATATCGAATCGTTTTTATCGATATCCACATCAGCATTGGTCTTGGACATGTATGTAATTTTTAGGGGGAGGGATGCTAATTTTTACATTTCTGAACCTACAATACATCTGAAACTAAAATGTTTGCACACGACTTGTTGCTAACATATCATAAATCATTATAACATCGGCACTTATTAAATATATATTCAGATTTTTACGACCATAAGTCAGAGAGTCGAAATTGTGAAATAATCGAAAATTCCGAAAATTCCCATTTTTCTAAAACTTTATACCGAAAATCAAAATTTTATGGACATTAATGGTTTTATTTTCCAACTTTGTATCACAACAGATAAGTTAAGCATAAAAACTAGATCAAATGACGAGGTTTGTTTATCTGAAAGGAAATGACAGCCTAAAATTGTCATTTTCGCTATTTTTTTGCAGGGTGAGGGGTACATTTTTTGCATCCCCAGATCATAAAAATGGCGTAAAGTGCCCAAATTTGAGTTCATTGTAAAGGATATTAAATTAGCTTCAATTTGGTACCAAATTTCACTACATATTACTTATCATTAAATAATTATGGAGCTTTAAAGATGAAACTTAGGTTAAAACGAAAATACAAGAATATTTCGCGGTGTACTATAAAAGTGGCCCTATATTGTCTTTGCGTGCAGGTTATGTTCGTGTTAACATATTTTATTTTGAAGAGGGGATATAGGAGAACTTAAAAAAATCGGTCTAGATGGGAAGTGGGGGTGTGCACGGAAAGTGATTTCAGCCCATGGCCTAGTAGTTTCAGAGAGGTGCTGAAATAAAGTATAAAAAGTAATAATTTAAAGTCTGTTAATACAATTCAATCTGTAAAAATGACCAAAATATAAAAGATCCTTTTGAAGGAATTTTATAAGATGTAAAATACAAATTTCGTGAACTTTACTATTCAAAAGATTTTGAAAGCAAGATTCTGTTGTTTAAACTTAATCTTTAAAAACAATATAAGGACAATTCAGTTTTTATTATTTTATTAATTTTTTTTCATGAGCTTCAGATTGCATTTTCTCATACCTCGACAAACGAAGTTAATATGATTCGATACTTCATGAATTAAGCATAATTAAGGTTTATAAATTAGGAATTTTATTTGGTAGTTTATTTATGCTAAATTCATGAAATTTGTTTATCACATCATATAGAACCCCTTCAAAAGAATATGATGAAGTACAATTTTCAAAAAATAAATTGCTTTGGTAATTTTTCATACAATGAGTTTAAACCGTAGACTTAAATATTCAATTTTAATGCCTTGTTTATGAAGTTTGTCTATTGCAACATATAAAACTATATGAAAGGAAACATGAAATAAAATTTTCAAAATGCTTAATAGTTTGTTAATTTTGAAAAATTAAATATAAAGCATAAACTAAACTTTTTAAACCTTAAAAATGCTTTATAACATGAAATTTGTATACCGCAACATATAAAAATATTTGAAAGGACATATGAAATAAAAATTTTCAAAAGACTTAATTGTTTTGGTCATATTTAAAATGTAATTTGATACCACAGACTTGAAATCTTACTTTAAATAAATTATTTATGCTAAAATTCATAAAATTTGTATATCGTAACTTAAAATAATTCAAAAGGATATGATGAAATAGAATTTTTTAACTGAATTGTTCTCGTCATTTCTAAAGATAAAGCTTAATCTTCAAACTAAAAATTCTACCTTTTAGATCTTATTCAGACTAAAATTCATGAAATTTGTATATTTCGATATATAAAACTTCTTTAAAGAATATGAAGAAATGTAATATTTAAACAACATACTGAATCGAATTTTGGCCATAGATTAATTCTTTCTGTGAGAAAAAACATTCTCCCTAGAGATTTTAAATCTTAGTCTTTAACGGCGAAATGTTCAGCGAATCTGCTGTTCCTTTACAGCCAAAAACAGTCACAAACACCACTCTATACGATTGATCACTTAAAAATTACAAATAAGAAATCTGTTTATCCATTTTGTTTCCTGGTAGGTTTACTCTTTTTCACATTTCATTTTTATGTATATAGAGACCACCATTACGCTCGTTTTAATCTATGATTTTTGTTTTAATATAAATATCATAAGTATTTGACATCAACAAATTATTTGTAATATTTTTTTTCATAATTACACCCAAAAGACAAATTACAGATTGATTACATTTTCATTATAAATTGTCTAAATTCTAATCGTTTCTGTTATATCGTATTCATAAATAAATCTATTGAAAGGTTGTAAAAAAAAAAGCTTTGAGCCCATCAGACACTGATTATAAATATCATAGAAACAAACCTCATTTCATTCTGTATAATATGGTTTCGGTTTCGGATTCTGTTTCGACGATGAATAGTAAAAATGTCTAACAACACTAAAACATAACGTCAACATAGCAATCAGCACGCGACGCCTTAATGTCCAATTCGATGGTACTGAGATTATCAGTCTCCCAAGATCAAAAGAAAATTCATACAAATTACCGATAAAGAAGTATATGAAGCAGTCGGCAACACCATAAAAATGATTCATGGGGGTCTTTGCTATTTTTGTGGGTTTTTTTCTTTTTTATTTGGAGTGAGCGCCTGGTACAGTTTCTCTCATTGACCGCTTCCGACATGTATTGCTTCAATGACATATTTTAGCTACGATCGAATTTGCTCAACTTTTTTGTCGAATATCGTTTAAGTGCACGCTAGGGACTTCTTGATCTTGCCTGAGGGGCTGAATATTGTTCACCTCTGGTTGAAGATCCTCAGGCGGCATCAAGATGTAGACGGGAATAAAAGCCCTGTCCTTGATAAACTGGAGTTTTCTATGTATCGTGTGCGTTTTTGTCACATACATTCACTCACTATCCTTTCTTTTTTTCTATGTACTACCTTATAACCCGAAATGCTATGAACTATTTACTACATTATATTTATGTAATGAGAAAACAATTCCCATTTTGTTCACCATTCTAGCACTTTTTATTGGACAGAGTATAGTAGTTAGTCAAGTGAATGCTTTTTGAGTTGTTTATATTATCGGCATTTTGAAAAGAATTTCACGTACCAATGTACTGTAACTTTGCATTAAATATTATAAAAAAAGTCAGCAGAGTTTTATTATTTAACTGGTTGTTCTCTTTTGTAATTATTTATCTCTGTCTGAACGAAACGAACAAAATTTGATACAATTACAAACTGAACAGTGAAATACAACGACACATAAAAAAAAGAAATGTTTTGATTGTTAATCAATTACTAATAAATGAGTCCGAAAGCTTGTAAGACATAAAATGCCTCATTGTGACCTAAAGATGAACAAAAATAAAAGTGTTGTTCCATTGCTTTTAACCTTGTATTTGTACAGACTTTGTCTCGTGTGCATTTACTCCATATCCCGTCATTGCTTATGAAACACCTAGCTGTAACTAAAAAAAAAATAATAAAGATAAAAAAAATTGTCTTGACCTTAATTTAATGGGATCATGTTTCCTTTGTTAACACTATTGGAGATATTATTGTTGTATCTTCTGCCTTCTTATTTATCATGTTTATAAATGATTAATTTGAAGTTAAGAAATAATTCATCTACGCCGGTGGTTTATTGGAGATTTACATATGTGTGGCAATTATTTTCGTTAATATTTTATCCAGAACGAAGCGCAGCGGAGCGAGGGGTAAAACAAAATTATAATAATGGACACCCATATGTAAAGCGAAAAACAAACGCCCAGAGAACATAAATTGTGACATTTAATGATCGAGGCGTACCTGCATTAACAGACATTAAATAAGTTTTACTGACGTTTTTGCCTTCAGAGAATATTATGACGTCGTCTATTTCAGCGGTAAGACTGTTGTGACATCGCTCATAATGTTATTGGATATTTTTTTATGGCCAGTCGCCATAGTTTCCATTGCTCCCATAATAGAATTATTTATATATGATAGTTTGTTATTGAATATACTAATACATTCATTTTTCAGTAATCAAATAAATTGATTGAGGTGACAGAAAGCTGCCCAATATTCAATAATCCCTATTTGTTCTTTTATACGTTTTGATTTATCTGCACTGATGAGACATAAATTGTCTAAATGGCAATATGCAGAAAGTAAATTTACATTAGCTTCGAAATTTTGGTTTTTTTTGTCTTTTTGTTTATAAATGTAGCATATCAGATGACTTTTGCAGATGAAGAATGACAAAAAATATAACGTCATACAATGTAGTTGTAAAATCAAATTTAGTGTAAATTTAACATTTAAATATTTGCCAATGTCAATTTTAGCACCTTTGGTCTAATGAGTAAAATCGTTGATGTATTTATTGTTTGTACATTGACGTGCATTAATTTGGATATTGTTTTTGTACTTGTACATACTCTTTTTTCTTTCATGTACATAAAATAAGTCATCCGCAATTTCAATCATACTTTGTAAATTGAATATGACTACCAAATTCTGGAAAACAAAACAAATAAAGAGAAAAATCAACAAGATGTAAACTTTTATTTAAAATTAAATCTCCTTTTGAAAATGTCTGCCTGATTAACTGAACAAAATAAACTTGAAAGTTATTAATTGAAGCACAAATGCACTGTATTATCATGAAATAAAAATGATCTTTTTTTTACTTTAGGTGCATCGAACTTCATTTAATTTTTTAATTTACTTGCTCATTTGCAACTCTTTATGATTTGTAATCCCTTTAGTACCATTTCAGATTGCGATTATCAATGAATCGAACATTACATTGTCATCGTTTCTTGCACTATAACACTTTTGGTTGAAAATTCGTGCAGTTCTCATGTTTCAGGTTTGACTGTTTTAACTGTTGATACAGTATTCTTAGACACAAGGCAATTTTTGTCTCTGTACCTTTCGTTTTTGTACGACAAAGTATTTTGTGGCTACGATTTGATTGGCTATTCATTGAGATATCCTGAAACTGAAAATTATGCGCCCATATTCCTGCCTCACCGAATGCTTTGCATAATACATTTACCTCTTATTTAATGGTTGATGTATTGTTGGGAATATCTTTCTTTCAGAAGCACAAAGACGGACATTTTCTTTGTTGTTGTCGTTGTCATTACTTGTTACTCCTTGGTGGTTTAAGTAACCTCAGGACTGACCAGACACACATTCTTTTTTTACTCTTGTCATCATATTATTGCGCACACTTTTCCAGTGATAAGTCTATCTGCTTTTAGCGTCCACTTCGCCAGAAATGTAAGCCTATCTCGAATAAACAAAAAACAACAGATGCTAAGAATGCTTCAAAATTTGCACTGAGGGCATTTGTTATATATCTCCACGAGAAATCTTTCTAGAAGGATGATGAAACCAGGTCAAAGCAAGAAGTTGATGATCGCTTGAGACGCTTTAATGCAAAACTTAGTAACAGGAAAGGAGAACTTCAAAAAGGACGTATAAAATAGCTTTCTGTACTTTTTTCCTACCAATATTTTACATAATTCTAACATGATCAAGGAAGTAATTTAAAACCATCAAATGTGTCTAATTATTAAATAACATTTTATCAGTGCTTTTCTGTGTCTAATTATTAAATAATATTTTATCAGTGCTTTTTATTAAGAATGCTACAATTGAACCAAGGCAACAACAGTGTCATCTCTCCACCATTTAGCATATATCGTATCTAACTAGTACTATGGAGTGCAACGAAGTAACTAGAATAATTTCAATCCATTTCTAATAACGTAGACAATTTGTACCATTTTTTTGAAATGTTATAATGTTAATATGTATGCTAAACAGCATGAGGTTGTTCTGGCATGTGGAAATGTATTTATAGTGACATGAATACAAAACATATTATATAAAAAAAGCTCTTAATCAGCCAAAAACTTACGATACATTGGTTTTTATATCATTATCTCGTATTAGTTTCCAAAGGAATTAGTCGTAGATTCAAGCAAATCGTAGTTAAAATAGTAAATAAATTAAAAAGACAATTGTTCAGAGAACAATTGCAAGGTCTTTCCCAGTCAATGTTGTGTTTAGTGTTATGTTTTGTCATGTCACATGTTTAAAATCATCTTGATGAGATGCACATTGTCTCCAATATATTAGAGTAGACATTTCTAATTGTTTTAAAGATTTTACGATAAAAAAAACTAAAAAATTGGCTATGACCTTGACCGATGACCTTAATGACCTTTGACCTTGGGATCAAATTGAAGGTCTCTCCATGCTGATTAATTTGATATGTTACATGACCATACTATCTGTAAAGATTTAAAAGTTATACGCAAACAAAACGATTTCTGAAACGCGTCAAGGGCAATAACTCTTCAGGGAGTCATCGGAGAGCTTCGGTCCAAATGAGACAAATGTAGCCCTTGACATGATGAACATTTTTGCTGATATACTTTTTCAGCCATCTATTACGGTTTCCGAGTTCATCTGATAACAAGGTCAAAGGTCAAGGTCAAAGGTCACCGATGACCTTCAACCTGGTACTCAAATTGAAGGTCTTTTCATGCTGATCACTTTAAACAATATGTTTACTATATTATCTGTAAGCGTTTAAAAGTTATTCGCAAAAAACCAATTTACCGAAACGCGTCAAGGGCTATAACTCAAAAACGGTTCATCGGAGAGGTTTTGTTCAATTGAACAAAATATAGATCTCAATGAGAGAAACATTTTTGCAATATAA
>MJUU01069598.1:61456-97684 GCA_002080025.1 Modiolus philippinarum | reverse complement strand
ATTATTTCAGTTTTTACATGATTGTGACGGTTTGTAAGTTAGTTAAAGTACAATTCGGAGTAATTAATTGAATTACAGTGTTTCGTAAGAAAAGGGGTGGTAAAAATGCCTTCGCGCTGCGCGCTCAGGCATTTTGACCACCCCTTTTCTTACGAAACACTGTAATTCAATTAATTACTCCGAATCGTACTTTAACTATAACTAAATAAAGACAAATAAACAGAAACATAAATCAACAAAAACTCAAATAAAGGAAAATTTTTGACTCTTTTTGTCCGAGCGCGTAGCGTAGCGTAGCACCCAGACCCGATAGCATAAACGCAAGATTTGTACATAAAAAGAAAGATAATTCAACGCGCTTTCCAGTGAGCCCAATTTGACGATTTATCTCGAAAATTTAATAAGCAAGATGAAACATTTGTTTATCAGTCAACTTCTACAGCAACAGAAACTCGGAGATTTTTTCATTTTGTCCATATTTTGAGTGTGATTTTGCGTCATTACTGACCGTAATATATTCAATTTCTACACTGTGTACCAAACGACCTACATTTCATGATCGAATAAAAACAATCACAAGCCGTCAAACCTACTTTCCTTCAGTAGTGCAACAGGTTTTTACTATCAGACTAAGTTTCTATAGCTTTCTGACTGTTTGGTGGGGGAGGGGGCATTCTTTGGCAATTTTTTGTCAAACTGTTTGCTTCTTATTTACAAAATAATTAGCTTATTATGGGTCTCTTGTTCCTCAGTGAACTACTACGTGATGTCAATTTCACTATTTCTAATAATTTTGGGTTTGATTTCTGGACTGGTAGTTGCAATAAAACAGACGTAGCTTCACAATAATTAGTAAGAAAGGACTTTTTCCGGGAAATCGGGATTCTGGGGTTATTTTCTTTGATTTCCGAATCAGACCCCACTTCCCAACTTTTACTTCTTGGCTCTTTTTATTTTCCTCACACGTATGAAGTGGACTCTTTGTGCATAGAAACGAGTTAAAACTTCATGAAGATTACTTAACTTAAAGCAATCTTACCGATTGGAAATCAAATGTAAAGAGATGCTGAAAGAAAAGACGAAGACGATAACTTCATGGCAAGATACGACGTCAAACATTTTTGAGGTCGAATGAAAAGTACGATGAATAGTGGGCTATAATACCCTTCAATTTTAAAAACCCAATATTCAAAAATCGACCTTTTTCAGAAACAGATGAAATTAAGTTTGTTAATTATTATTCTCTAAAGAATAAATTCAGGTTAAACATAGTTCAGAAATTTTAATTTCAAATTAAGAATTAAAATTATCGAATTGGAAATGTCGATGCCATTCTAAAATCTGATATGTCCAAATTCCAATTCACACAGAAAACGTCAATTAAACATCAATTAAACGTAATTTTAACGACAATTGGAAGGCTAATCAAACTAAATTTGTTTTCTCATAATATTGATTTACAAGAATTCATTCAACATTTCATGGAATGGGAGAAAGCCAGTGAAATTCTAAATACTTTTATTTTTCATATTTCGGCATGATCAGTTCCAGACCCTTTGCGTATTCGGATTATACGCAAATGGTAGGGCCATATGAGTATTTATTTTCGACATGCCTATATTTTCAGAAATGAAGGCAAAATTTCTTGTAAATTATTTTATGTCTGTTGAAACCTGTAATATTTGGCAATGTAAGTTTTGGCAGTGAATAAAAGATCAAAAACAATTTATAAGATATGGATAACCACAGACAAAACCCTTTCCAATTGAAATAATTCCATCTATTGTTTTTGTCCCGAGTGCCCCTCCCAAAAATGTTACATGTTTCCTTGCCCCTCCCCATTCAAATAATCTGTTACAAAGTAGCAACCTCCATTTGCAACGTAATATATTAACGCTTATAAGTATTACGCACAGAAACGTATGGGAATTCTGAAATTTCAAAATTGCTTTCGGTGGCATTTTAAGGTATCACGCTTTAAAAAAATCTACCGGTCTCAAAAAGCAAATGCCTTAATTTACACAGATCACGGTAAGACCCCTTCTAGTCCATCTAAACATAGACTTCACCTATTGATTATTTTGCATGAAGAGTGATATTACCCTTCACAATTGACCAATTTCATTTATACATGTACATAGGTAAAGTAGATACGTCTCTTTCGTATATCAACATCCGGTACAAGATTTCTGATATTTCAGTTTTACACTTACTTGCATGATTATATGTTCAAATCTTATTTTGGTATATCTGTTTAACCTTTATAGTGTCTATTTCCAAGATATTTATCAAGTTTTGTCTGTCTATTTTATAGTTTATGTATTGAATAATTAACTGCTCTCGTAATGTACATTTGGTTCGTTCGTACAGTTCGTCAGTTATCCGGTTACCTCTATTAGAATTTCTCTATTTAATTATGACAACTTGGAAATCGATCAGAATACAAACAATTTTTTTTTAAAATACTCGATTTGCTTAAATATGCAAAGATATTTATTTGTTGATAGTAAATATGAATTGAATGAAATTTACATAATGAATAAAACTCCTGTACTTGATTGACGTACACATATTTGATTGACGTACACATATAAAGTCCGCTCAATCGAAAAGTAATTTGTTCAGAACGTGACGATTGACTTACATGTACGTTTGATTGATAGATAACACACGGTGAGTGCACATTGCTTGGTACGCTTGATTAAAGAAACACGCATGTGTTTCGAATTTCGCTGTAAGTGAATCAAGATAAATAATGTTTATATTTTAGGGCAGTGAAACAAAACCGCCAGGTTAAAAATTATTTGTGTTATGAATTTCGATTGATAAATGATACTGATATGTTGAATAGTTGTTTATATTTTACAGAATCAGAGCCCGTACTTGAAATTGTTACAACTCCCACTTTACCATTGACAGCTGGAACAAGAGTACTCGTATCTTGCATTATAAGACGGTCATATTTGGACAGCTTTTCCTTCACATGTGGACAATTTCGTGCTTATTATGTCAAAAGACCTGACAACATAATTTATTTATTAGAACTATCTTATGTTGTCTCTGCATTTGATAATGGGACAATTTGCAGGTGTGATTACACAGAATTTGGAAGATCACATGAAGTATCTAAGGTACAATCCAAACTAAAACTCAACATAAGAAGTAAGTTGTACAGATTATTTATGTTAAGGAATTTAAGAATTACAAAAATAAACTTTCTAAAAAGAAGAGCACTTTGTGCATGTTAAATAATAATATACAAATCAACAAAAGATACACAGATTTTATCAAAAATAACATTTTACTTTCTATGAGAAAACCAGAGGTCATAGAATGTATTTTCTGTGCGTAGGAATTATGCCCAAAAATGTCTCTCACAATTTCGAACCATTTCCGGTCATGGTCAAGGTCATAATCCGGAATTCTGTTTGCAGTCATAAATAGTGAGTATATCCACATTTTTTTAAATAAACCATCAGATTTTCGTACCGGCTGACTTCACACTTCTGTTGCTATGTCGACCATGCTTTCCTAAGGTCTATTTTCCGTGTTCATATACCGCACTAATAAGCGTAAAACGCGTGTAAAGCGATCTTGACGTTGCGACGTCTCACGGGACTCGCTGTCACGTGATTTATCATTTGATAAGCTTGTTGCTTTAGATCAATCAATTGTCCTAAGAATGTTCTTCTTTTCACGTAAAAATGAATTTCGCGGGCAAAAATCAAGATCGACGGTGTGAATCCTCTAAGTCATTGTCCGCGTTGATTTTGGATTGAACGGGGCATCGAAATGAGACATTGTTTTAAACTTTTTAAGATGGCAAATTGATAACATGATGAAGCAGCCTAATTATTGGCATCAAACATTTTAAATCACCCATCAGAAAACGGCGAATTCGATCATTGAGCGAAAAACTACCATTCTGAATTTTCATCGTAACCGTTTCGGAATTGATTTATAAATCGAACTAACGCATGCGTTTTGGTGTTGAATACATTAGTAAACACTTAAATGAAAATTTTATGTTGCGAAATACAAAAATATTAACAAAATTAAATGTGTATCGTTTCTTCTGTAGTTTAGTAATAGTGTCCAAAAGAAACATTTATTCATACAGTGAAAACTGTCTAATCAGACTCACTATGGGACCATACAAATGTGTCGAATGATTCAGAATGTCGAAACACTAAGGTTAAAAAAGCATTTAAAAGGTGTCTTTAGGATCAAATAATGACGTCTGATTTGACAAGATGTCAGAATACTGTAGTGTCGGATTTATTAGATAGCTTTTACTGTTTTTTCAAAATTTTTGGACTAAATTAAAGCCATTGTCTTTGCAAAATGAAGATTTCATTATATTACTTTTCCCATTTATAAAATTCACAACAAGTACAAAAAAGGAAAAAAAAAGAAAAAAGGGCAATAAAATTAAATCAAAATAAAGCAATACTTATCATAAAAAATTAATTACATCCGTTTAACAATAAGCATAAGCCAGTCCTCAGAAATAAGACACTAACATAATTTTTGGTTTGTTACACAATTATATGCAATGATAGTCAAATTTATCTAAACCGAAACATATTTTATAATATATACCCGTTACTTTACTCTGTTAATTGTCAATCCGTAAAAATACTTAAACGTTTTGGCAACTTTCATGAAATGTTAGCTGATGTTTACCTTTGAACTTTGAAATGTAATAGCATGATAGAATGTACGAATGTTTCAAAAGACGTTCTAACAACTAATTGTCGACAAACAGGAAAAAACCTACATTACCAACAAATTAAAAAAAAATGAAACATTTAGTAAACCAAAATCAAAACTTAAGAAAGAGTTTATAAAGATCAAATACCATGAAGGACCAAAAAAGTAAGCCCAGATTAGGTAAAAACAGAGCTTTGAATGAGAGAATAGGGTTTCGGGCCAGCAACAGAGAGCTTGAATCGTTTGAGCAAATTGGTCAATGTAATCTGAAAGCAAATCTAGAACGTGGGCTGAGATGTCCCCCACCGTACACTCCTCAAGTACGACTGAACTATGATTTTCAAGTTTTTAAACATCTTTGAGTTTAAGGTCTTCCAAATGTTTCGATTTTTTCTGCACTTGTGAGAAATAAGTTGTCGAAATGGCCATATGCAGAAACTAAATTTACAGTGAATTCGGTGTTTTGTTATTTGTTACCACTGGGTCGATACCACTGCTTGTCGGCTGTTAATCCCGAGGGAATTCACCAGTCCAGTAGTCAGTACTTCGGTGCTGACCCGAAAGCCGATTCTATATGAAAATTTGCAATATCTAAATTTATGGAAATTTTGTTCAAAACTATCTCCCTTATGCATAGCTCTGTCCTTAGCTGAGTTTGGCTTTCCATTTAGATCAAATTTGATTATTAGCTCTCTATCAGTTTTTAAACATCTTTGAGTTTATGGTCTTCCTAAATGTTTCGATTTTATCTTCACTAATGAGACACAGTTTGTTGAAATTGCTATATGCAGAAACTAAATTAACAATGAATTCGTTATTTGATATATGTAATTTAAAAAGAAAATGTTTACAAGAGATAAACTCATTTGCAATAAGGCTTTAGAGCATTTTCAAATCCCGCATCACAGATTTGTTTATTTTTTAAATTTGTTCGTATGACGATATCTTGTGGTGTATGTCGACCAAAATACATTAAATAGTAAAAGAAAATACATTAAAAATAGGTATTTGGGCTTCAAAGACAGCTATAATTATTGTCTTTTATTTTCTTTATTTGATTTTAACACTCCTGGTGAGAGGTTACTTCTTGAAATACGTGTACAGCATCACGAAATTTATTGTTTTTATGCAACTTCGGTAGTTTTTGTATTTTAAAACATTATATCATTAATAGATTTTGCTATAGAAAGAAAATACATACAATTGAAAAATATCATCCCTACTCCTGACAAATTACCCCCCCCCCCCCAAAAAAAAAAGAAAAGAAAAATAAAATGTGCAAAGTTTTTGTCTTTATTTGTGCTTTTCCTATTATTTCCATTTAATCTCACTGTCATCTTTGTAGAGTGTACACCAGCAGATATGTTATAATCTTGTTTTGCCACTTTGACCTTATTATGATCTTGACAGGCTTAACCGAATTTTGTTAAGACCGTGTGAGAATTAAATTGGTTTTCAACATAATTTATTTCAAGGGTGATCCCAACACCTGTAAAAATATCTTAAGATCAAATAAGATTCACTTGTTAATTGCGTTCAAAAACGATCAAGAAGAGATAAGTTTGTTAAGATCAAACAAGACCTCGATTTGATCTTGTTTGATCAGGCCAAGCTTAGCAAATCTTGATTGCCCTTGAACGCAGTTACATTGTTTGATCTTGATAAATTGAACAGTCTTGATCGTCATTGAGAGCAATTATCTTGAAAAAAGACTGAGTGTCTGAAAGAGTCGACACAAAATTGTGCTAAGACTCCTAGATCGTGATAAGATCAAAATGGTCAAACAAGATCATAGCATATTTGCTAGTAGTATACAAGATATTATCGTAGCTGTCTTCCGTCATGTTTTTGTCGTCACTTTAGTATTGGCATCTGTCCAATTTGAAAAATCTTTTTCATCAACTAAGACGTCAGTCCTGGATTTACGGAACAATACCCCGTCACGCTACTTTGGTTCTATTGATCATTTAACTACACTCAAAAAATAAATTTATTGTTTTTACTTAAAATGAAAAAAAAAATAATTACTTGCTTTAAGTAATTTTCTAGTAAAAATGTTTGTCACCACAGTGATCTAATCAAGTAATTTTCAATAAAACGTAGTAATAACAAGTAACTAGATATTACTTAGTTTCATGACTAAGTTGCTTACTTACTTAGTAATAGTATTACTTAAAAATATTTTACTAAGTAATTCCGTTTGCTTGCATTTTATTACTTACTTGATTGGATTACTTGGTGATCCTTTTTACTTAGTAATACAATTACTTACTTAGATTACTTACTTGACTGTATGACTAAGTATTACTAAGAACCATACATTACTTACTTAGGCTTACTTACTAAATTACTTACATGAGTGAATATTTTAGTAATTTGAATACTTGTTATTTTTACTTGTTTTGATCCCCAATTGATTGCTCATCATTCCATCATTAGGCCAAACTACTGGCACAATGTTGGCCCAGTAGTGGCTTGCAATACTTGCCTAAAGTCTGCCATTATCACGCCAACCTTGCAAAAATGCTGCCATCATCATGTCAGCCTTATTTTTCTGTTTTTCCGACAGTTGTTTTCTATATATAATTTGCCGTTTGTTTGCCATCATCGTACAATTAATCTTGCCCTAGTGACTGGTGTTGATATAAATGAGAAAGCATTTCAGGAAAGTATATTTTTAATGCAAGAGATACAGCGGTCTGAAAAAAAGTTCCAAATATAACATTAATAAATTAAAACATGCATTTTTATGACGTTGTAGAACACAAACTTCCTCTTTCCAGAATACTTTTAGTGAATAACATTGGATTATTACAAAATCAAACTGGGTTAAATATAAAACATGCATTTAGACATGCAACTAAGTAATGACAATTGTCTCATGTTGTAGTTAGTCAGAACTGTCCAGACACTAAGAAGTGCTGCAATTTATCATAAAACAGCACATAAAGAGTATCTAGAGTGTATCTGAATTTATAGATCTGTGGTATCCTGAAAAATTCAATACAACCCTCCATTTACACATTCATATTTTCTTACTAAAAATACATAAAATGATAGTTAACGCAGTGTTATACTATATGTGGGCACTGATACAACTTTCTCAGTGCTTAAAAAGGGTGAGATATGCATGCATGTATACTTTGTGACATCTGTCAATGCATATAATACGTTACTATGATTGGATGCAATTTCCGATGCTGTTTGTCTTAAGGGATCAAAAGGGATATTAATTTATTTTATTTTAATCACAGGGCTGTGGAATTCTCCAAAAGTTCCTTCCTTAGGCCTCCAAATATCCAAAAAGAAAATGACCTGTCTGTAGAATTTGAATTCAGTTAAATACAAATTTGTTGAATAAGGAATAATTTGATACTTTTTTGAAAAAAGATGCTAAAATTATATCACTAGAGTTGAAATTACACATAATAAACATTTTCACGTCTTTGTGGAAAACTTTCCTATTTATACAATACTTTAAATACTTATGGTAGGATTCATTTCAGTTTTAATTTGAAAGAAATCAGAAAAATCATAAATCTATATAGATATGTTATTCTCCATTCAAAAAGGTAAATATTAAAGAAATATTACTGTTACATTATTTTTATTAATTGTACATACATCCCATACTGAAAAAGATAAATGTATACTTGCATTTTTTCATCAATCTTCAAAGCTTAGTGTATGTGTGTCCAGTGTGAGAATGAAAGGAAATGACTAACACTTTTTCAAGGTTAAAGGTAAACGTCAGCTGAAAATCTAACACTGTATACACAGGATAATGAATTCCAGATGTTTACCACAATAAAGATTAGGCAATTAATAATATTTAATGATACAGATTATAATTAATAAAAGTAAATACAAACAAAACGACATGGGCATGGTAGAGGGAATACATGTTTACTGTAATATTTTTCTTTCATGTTATTTATCTAATTTATTAAAAAAAAAACAAATTAAAGAATTGGTGTATAAAAATTATTGATCTAAGACAATTATAATTTTATTAACATTCTTTAAATTACGAGGATATATTTGAAACGTTCATGAATTATTGAATTATTCATGCCTCAATAATGAAGACAATCTCAGGATAAGGAATAAAAACGATGGATTTGACACATTTTGAAAACATTCTTTCTGTCAGCGGCCGCGGTTTCAGCGATGAAAAATATAATTAAATTTTCTTACCTATAGTATTCAGTACCGTATCGATCTTTTTGTGTTTTCAACAGAAGATTATGTGATATAGGTCGTGTTATGTGCAGAAGAAAGACATTTTAATTGATTATCTATCTCAAACACTCAAATCTTTCCGCCAGAATTGCATCAGAGATGTTGAGAAATGTTTACGCTGATTGGATAAATGGAGCTTCCAAAATGTAATTGACCAATCACAATCACCGACTTATCAGACATTCGGTTTAGTGAGAAAATTAAACAAAAGCATCGGTAAAGAGACATCTTTTTTTAATCTCTTCTCATGCACATTGCCCTCCCAAGTTACTTTCATTTTGACGATAGCCATAGACTGAACACTATGTTTTCAACAAGGACCGATTTTCTGCTGTGATATCGGTATCCCTAGATATGATAATGTAAATCGCAGTCGGAGACTATTCAACTCGGCCACTGTTACAAATGACAGTTCACTCAAAATGTTCTTTTGTTATTTTAAGAATTAATAAAATTGTGTTTCTGATCATATCATATGTTTGTAGACTGCGTAAGGACATTGATATAGTTACAGTCCCTGCCTTTGGTATGGCGATATTTTAGCAGTATACGTAAATATCGATTCAATATTACATAGCAAGAAAAATTTGCTTATTTTTAAATAATATTAATAATTAGTCATTATATCAGTAAAAGAAAGTAACAAATTCTTATCTATGTTGAGTAATTTAAATAGTAAGTAATTGTTTTTGTAAAAGTCAGTAATAAAATACGTAATTCAAATACTTAGTAATAATCTCCGTAATAATGAGTAATTTTTTCAAACAAAACAAGTAAAAAAATGTTTAAAATTTCCAAAGGTGAATAAAAGGATATGGAGTAAATTCACATGAGACAAAGTCTCTACAAATACATGGTAAAAAACAAGCAAAAATGTACATGTAGCTCATACTGATAGAACTATATGGTATTGGGTTTTAAAGGAAATTTTGAGATCCAAAATTATATGAAGTGAATGAACTCAGTACTTAAAAAGTTTTTGCTTGTAAATCGAAAAAGTGTTCTGTGATATGTGCCCTTTTCAAACAACGATCCATGTTATTTGCAACCTTTTAGTGATAGGCCTACTAGTATTTAGTAACGAAAAAGATTTTCTTAATTATTCTGCTGTCGCCATGTAGTCATTAATCTTTTTCTGATTGTTCTACACTATGGGAGAATGTGAAGAATGGAGGGGACTGACATTTTAATGTAACTTCGGCCAGCGAACGTTCTTTAAAAACTTTATTTAAAGAATTGAATTTTTTATCCTAAATAATCGATGATTTCTGTCTTTTAAATGAATATTGGTGTTCGTCCTTGTCACTCCTTGCATCAGTATATAATGTGCAACGATTCTGCGCTATGTGTTGTCGTAGAGTTTTTCCCAACATATTGTGTAAGCGGCTTTACTTATTTTCCGTATTTTTTACGAGTTTTTACGTATTTTAAGTGTCTTCATCTTTTCCTGTTTTTGTAATTCCATATTTGCACCATTTTCGAAATTTACAGCTTTTATGCAGTTTCGGTATTTTTTGTATTCTGCTGATCAATACAAACGAATCGTCTTTACTTCAGATGCTGGTGATGCCGATGACGTTGTCACGCGATAATGTTACATAGCAATATGATTGGACGATATAAATAAGGGATTTCCCCTTTTCTAAAAATATATCGCACGTGACGTTTCCCTCGGTGAATATCCTTTTCATGGAGTGAATATCCTTTCTATCGAGTGAATATCCTTTTTTATTCGTTTTAATGTCAATGAAACTTTACCATTAGTATTTATATATTATAGAATAATCATTAATATTTCCTGATTGCCTTAGCCAGTATCGAATAATGCGACAGAAGGCTTCAATAATGAAGCATGATAGAGCAGAAAAAAGACTATGTCACTATTGGGGTTTTTGACGCTGAGATATTTGTAACCGTTTTCGTTTCCGTAGAGGCAGTATATAACTCCTTGAGTGTCAATTTCTTCTGGTGTAGTACGTATACTTTCTGTTTCATGGCTAACTAAAGCGACGTTCTCACTTGTCAGTAGGTAGACATGGCCTTTAGAGACTGTAATGAGATTTATTCCCTGTAATTTTGAACTATATCAATCTATTTTTCATATCCGGCAGGGCATATCGATTAGTTGCTTTTTGTTACCAACATATCCATCGAACTTACTCGAATCTACCGGCTTCTTCGTGTTGTTTAACTCTCAAAATATGCTTTTCACTTTCATGACTTTCACCACTTTGTTTCCTTTGCATGACCTATACGAATTTTTCTATATATGAATCTGCGCTAAATCTGTCAGTCCTCTTGAGGGCAATATCGAGAATCTTTTCGCAAATATGTTTTAAAGTCGAAGATGTTCTTCCTGATAATAGAAGAACGCATTACTGTCCTCAATGACGAGTGTCTTTTCACCAGGATGGATGCCACAATATTCAATGATTCTTGTCAGACGATTGAAGCCCTTTGATTTATCTATTTTATTAGGAAAATTTATAAGCGGTGGCCATGCTATATGGAACTTTAGTCAAGAAATATTTCATCAATTCTTTCAGGTATATTCTCAGGTCTTCACATTGAAATGCTATGTTGCTCTGCTGTCTATATTCGAGCATGTTATTGGAAATAGACTTGAAACCGGTGCTAGGTACCGTCTAGAACTTGCTATGAGGCATGAGTAAAGCTCATTGTTGAAGGCATCATGGTGACTTCAAGATGAAGAACAACAATAAAAGCGTTGTTCCATTGCTTAACCATGTATTTGTAGAGACTTTGTCTCATTTGCATTTACTCCATATCCCTTCATTGTTAATGATAGACTTGAGTTTGTCGCTCCTGCAGTGTGGAGTCCGTAAAAAGATTCCCCGTGAGAGAGATATTTGCTCTATATACATTTCAGTTATGGTGTACTTGTTCTTGAGAGAATCTCTCATATGGATACCTATCACACGTTCATATTTTGGTCCTTTTTAATTTTTGTAATCTTAAATTGTTTTTCTGACCACCTATTAATTGTGCCCACATCTCATGATTTTATTATGCTAAGTTTTCTTACAATTGGCTCGATGAGTGCCCCGTGGTTGTTTGAATGTTGTGATCGTCTTTTCTAGTTTTTTGTCGGGCAGTGGATGAAAGCGATTGTAAGAATACTTTGCCAGTTAAGTTTATGTTTGTTGACGATCCCGCATCCATGGATTATTAGGTTAAAAAGCATGGATGTAGCGTTGCTCGACAATTAGCAAAGAATTCCGCTAAAACCGGTGCTAGGGGCCGTCTTGAACTTGCTATGAGGTATGAGTAAAGCTCATTGTTGAAGGCCTCATGGTGACTTCAAGATGAAGAACAACAATAAAAGCGTTGTTCCATTGCTTAATCATGTATTTGTAGAGACTTTGTCTTATTTGCATTTACTCCTTATCCCTTCATTTTTAATTGATGTTTGTTTTCTTAGTCAGTTCAGCAAATTTTATTTTATTTTATGTATTTTTGTTTTATTTCCGACAATTTATTGGTTCGAAAAAAAGTAAGTGTCTCCAAACGGTCTTTAATAAACTTTTCATTTTCATCTTTTTCCTATACTTCAACATTCAACAAATCATGCATCAACAAATCATGCTCAAGAGACGCATTCTTGACGACAAGAATACCAATTTATCATCTGTATCAAACGGATTCACAAATCCATTGATTACTTTTACGACACATTCCTCACCAAGCTCTATTTCAGAGGGTCGGAAATCGCGATGTGCTCCATAACATGATCTGTTGGTTAACATATCTGCTAATCCTAAATCAACGCGAGCAAATCTAATTCTGACTCGTTATTTGCCAGGAAGCTACCACCTGCGCCTCCGTGCGATTTTGAATGTTTCATGAAAGTGTCTTCTATCGTCTTATTTACTGTGCATCTGTTTCCTGATATGAAATACAAAGCTACACTTGTTGCACATCCATTAAAAAAATCTGTAGCTCATGGATGGTGCATTTCAACATTTGCTAACAATTCTGAAAGATGTCAAAGACCGCAATTTTGACCCCCCCAAAGCTGAAAAATGTGTCAACTATAAGAAAATTGGAATCGGCATAGAGTAAGGAGATATCGGTGTTTAGGCCTTAACTTGTATATATATATGTGACCGTTAAAAGACATCCAAAACGGTGCAGTGTTTTCCAAGGGTTCCGTTTCGTGCTGCTTGTCGTAAACACCAAATAATGATCAATTAAAGGTGAAATTTTTTCATGCTGAAGTACTCATTACCGCTTACAAAATTGAATTCTTTGTATAAACAATCTATAGACAATTCTGTTACCGATCTCTCCTCATCTTTATACAAGTTAGAACGAAGTCATTCTTGATATTGGTCAACATAGGTTATTCCACCTTGTTAAAGAACACGCAAATGTAGAAGAACGCAGTTCGTTCTTACCAATAAAGTTTACTAATAAGGGTTTGGATGCCATCAACCTTGCCAATATATTTCCCCACAAAAATGTAAAAAAAACCAAAATACCTCCTTATTTTAAGGACACATCTGTTCCAATCATCTCATACAGTCCTTATATCAGTAGCCGTTACTTATTGACGGATTGTTGACTGATTGATGACGGATTTTTGACTGATTGATGACTGATTTTTCACTGATCGATGACGGATCCATGAATAACGGATGTGTACGTATTTTATGGATGTAAACGTATTTTACGGATGTAAACGTATTTTACTGATCGCATCCGTCAATTGACCCTATCAGCATTACTGCATAAGGGGGAGATAACTCCAACAGACTTGTATAGGCCCTATTAGTTTTAATGTAAAAAATCAGTTATATGTTGATCAAAAATGAATAAATGAAATAAAACTAAAAATGTCTATGAATCTTTTTGACTGCCATCAGTAATCACTGCATGTACACGTTTTACCTGATTTAATAACATCCTGTGCTATACAGGTGTGTTAATTAGAATTTTACAGAAGATTGCATTAGGTGATTACTTCCAATTATAGCCCTCAAAACATGTGTATTCAGATATTTCTACAATATTAAATAATTTTTTATTAACATGAAGATTGAACAGAAAAAAATTTTAAAAAATCAAAAATATTGAGCAGTTACAAATATTTGATATTAAAAGAGATAAACATGAAAAAAAAGATAAAATTATATATCAAAAAAAAAAAAAAAAAAAAAAAANAAAAGAACATGAAGAGATCAAAGTTTTTAACCATTAAGGGAAAATTAAAAAAAAAATTGTGGTTTTAATCACTTGCATGACAACCCCAGACATGTCAAATATACAGGAAACCTACGTGTCGCGTGTATTATGGCCAAGGTGACTGTGACCTGGTATTACACAATATTGTGTGTAAAGGTTATTGCATTTTTATTCTGTTGTCCTACGGATCTTACCTTACAAAATTGAAATATATATTTTTTAAGTATTAAAGCTTACACATTATTATAGTATTTTTATTCACCGCTTTGCAAAAAGAAAATGTCATTTAAGTATTATTGTTTTTCTTTTTTCCCATGAAATGCATTTTTTGTAATGAAATAAACTCTGGAAGAAATTTGGCTTTGTCACGAACTGTCACAGTGTTCGAAAGAAAAAAAATACAAAAAAAATATGAAACATAGATCAACATTTTCTTTCATATTTTAATTTTTAGTTCATGAGTAATTTTTATATATATATTAAATATTCAAATTTGTTCCATTACTTTATAAATTGATATAATAATTTTGATTGATTTTTTTGGTCTTTGTTTTGTTGTTATTTATTTATTTATTTTTGTTTGTTTGTTTGTTTTAATTTTTTGGGGGTTTGTTTTTGTGTTTTTCATTTTTGTTATTTTGATATATTATTCAATATGACTTTTAAATAAAAAGAAATGAAATAAAGAAACGTGTTTGGCCACTTTCCATCTATGATTTTGAAAATATCATGTGTATTGCTTGCATGTCGTTTGTGTATTTTGCGCCAACACTTGAATGAACCAATAAAAAGTTTATAAGGTTTCAAGGGGAACCTTATCTATGATCTGAACATATTATGTAAACTTTTTACTCCTTGATGCAGCTACAATTTATTTCGCCTCTTGACCGGTCACTTCAAAAGATGTTTGTCCAGGTGAATTTAATTAAGGTGATCAGAATATCAGGTGGTATACATGTCACTTAAAACATCAAACATGTAATCAATTATACAAAACACACCCCACCTAAACAATATTCCAATCTGAAGCTTGCAATAAACTTGTAATTGAATTTAAGGGTCTAATCATATAACAGGTAAACAACCGCCAGACGTCTCAACTACAGGTAAATCAAGTTAATCACCGTAATGTTTTGATAGTATACACATCCTTAATCAACAAGATACAAAAATTTGGTTAAACAATTAAAGTGGGAGCTTGCAAATTAATATTAAAAAGTGCAGAATTATCATAATTCATATTGGTAGAAACGCCCTCTTACAAGCCTGTTGGAGTTATCGAACCTGATATTCCACTAGAGGCGCGAAACGCTGATATGGTCAATTACGCATTGTATGAATCAGTAAATAACGTATGACGGATGCATAAATATTTGGAATTTTAAGACAAAACGAATAAACATAACATTCTCGTGTGTTTCCAGGTTGTTAGATACATCTTTTTCGAATATAAAGAAACAGTTTGATTAAATTACGAATGCTGTATTTTGTTTCAATTTAAATCGTTTACATGTATTTGTGAATGGGAACATGGTATCTAAACTGCATAATACTAGTCTGCGTTTTAAACTCGATCTTTGAAAATGACCAAAACAATAGTTTTTTTGATAATTTTTTTCATCATATTCTTTCAAAGGAGTTTTATATTTTGCACATCATCATTTTAATGAATTTTGACATATTTAAGTCGTGAAAAGTTAGATTTTTAGTGTGCGGTTTAAACTCTGTCTATAAAAATGACCAAAACAATTGATGAAATATTTAAAAAAAATTATTTATATCCTTTCGAAGGAGTTTTATCTTTTGCAATACACAATTTTAATGAATTTTAACATATTTAAGGGTTGAAAAGTTAGATTTTTAGTCTGCAGTTTAATCTCTGTCCATAAGAATTTAAATTTTTGAAAATTTTATTCATCATATTCTTTCGAAGGATTTTTATATTTTGTGAAACACAATTTTAACAACTTTCAGCATATTAAAGTTTGAAAAGTTAGATTTTTAGTGTGCGGTTTAAACTCTGTCTATAAAATTGACCAAAATAATTTAAATCTTATGAAAATTTTATTCATCATATCCTTTTAAGTAGTTTTATATTTTGAAAAACACAATTTTAATGAATTTTAACATTTTTAAGGCCTGAAAAGTTAGATTTTTAGTGAGCGGTTTTCACTCTGTCTATAAAAATGACCTAAACAATTCAGATAGTTTGAAAATTTTATTCATCATATCCTTTCGAAGGAGTTTTATCTTTTGCGAAAACAAACAATTTTAATGAATTTTAATATGTTTAATCCTTGAGAAGTTAGATTTTTAGTCTGCAGTTTAAACTCTGCCCATAACAATTTAAATGTTTGAAAATTTTATTCATCATATCCTTTCAAAGGAGTTTTATGTTTTGCAAAACACAATTTTAACAACTTTCATCATATTAAAGTTTGAAAAGTTAGATTTTTAGAGTGCGGTTTAAACTCTGTCTATAAAATTGACCAAAACAATTTAAATTTTATGAAAATTTTGTTCATCATATCGTTTTGAAGTAGTTTTTTATTTTGAAAAACACAATTTTAATGAATTTATACATATTTCAGGCTTGAAAAGTAAGATTTTTAGAGTGCGGTTTAAACTCTGTCACTAAAAATGACCAAAACAATTGAAATTTTTAGAAAATCTTATTCATCATATCCTTCCAAAGGAGTTTTATCTTTTGCGAAAAACAATTTTAATGAATTTTTACATACTGAAGGATTGAAAAGTTAGATTTTTAGTCTGTGGTTTAAACTCTGTCTATAAAAAATAATCAAAATAATTGAAATTTTTTAAAAATTTTATTCATCATATCCTTTCAAAGGAGTTTTATCTTTTGCGAAACACAATTTCAATGATTTTTAACATACTTAAGGCTTGAAAAGTTAGATTTTAAGAGTGCAGTTTAAACTTTGTCCATAAAAAATCATCAAAACAATTGAAATTTTTTGAAAATTTTATTCATCATATCTTTTCGAAGGAGTTTTATCTTTTGCAAAACACAATTTTAATGAATTAAAACTTATTTAAGGCTTGAAAAATTAGATTTTTAGTGTATGGTTTAAACTTTGTCTATAAAAATGACCAAAACAATTTAAATATTTTGAAAATTTTATTCATCATATCCTTTCGAAGGAGTTTTATCTTTTGCGAAACACAATTTTAATGTATTTTTACACGTTTAATGCTTGAAAAGCTAGATTTATAGTCTGTGGTTTAAACTCTGTCAATAACAATGACCAAAACAATGGAATTTTTTTGAAAATTTTATTCATCATATCCTTTCAAAGGAGTTTTATCTTTTGTGAAAAACAATTTTAATTAATTTTAACATGTTTAACCCTTGAAAAGTTAGATTTTTAGTCTGTGGTTTAAACTTTGACACTAAAAATGACCAAAACAATTGAAATTTTTTGAAAATTTTATTCATCATCTCCTTTCGAAGGCGTTTTATCTTTTGCGAAACACAATTTTAATAAATTTTGACATGTTTAAGGCTTGAAAAGTTAGATTTTTAGTCTGCGGTTTAAACTGTGTCTATAAAAATGACCAAAACAATTGAAATTTTTAGAAAATCTTATTTATCATATCCTATCCAAAGGAGTTTTATCTTTTGCGAAAAACAATTTTAATGAATATTAACATACTGAAGGATTGAAAAGTTAGATTTTTAGTCTACGGTTTAAACTCTGTCTATAAAAATGATCAAAATGAAGCGTTCCCGGTTTCCTCTGGGCTTTGAAAAATTCTGTAAATTAATTTTATGTGTTTACTTTTTACAAAAGAAAACAGATTGACCATACCCATTCCCCATTTTTTTCCTCCAAGCAACAAACATTTCTATCTATCTGATTTACTTTACCGTCCCAAAATAAATGTCCAAATTAAGTTATTAATATGTTTTAAATATATTTCAGGTATCCCTCTCATATCTATTTCGTAACCTATCACTGAAATTACAAGACTTTTGACAATCAATACTTTACCTTTGAAAGTCAAAGTTCTTGTTTTCCAGAGTTGAAGACATCTATGTATCCTATCTATTTTTGGTTTCCAGATTGCTTCTTCATCTATGTTATAACCATGGTTCACCCCAAAGTTTTGACATTATCTTTTATCCAAATAATTTTTTTAAAACGTGGTTTTCGTCCTTTATTTCTCCCAGTCAACAACCCTTTTGTTTTTTGAAAATTAATTCTGGCACCCGATGCTTGTTCATAGATATGTAAAACATCAAAGGACTTTTCCACTGACTTTTCATTTTTATTTAACAGTTGAGTATCGTCAGCAAATAAACTTATTTTAGTTTCAATTAATCCTTCAGATCCAGGAATTCTTATCCCTTCTATTTCAGGATTTTTCCGTATTGCACATGCCATAGGTTCTGCCTGAATGACGTAATGAAGGGGTGCAATTGGGCAACATTTGCGTACAGATCTTGAATAGGAACGTATTTCGAGATGAAACCATTTGTTTTCATACATGGTTTCGAATTTTTTAAAAGCATGTCAATCCATGCACAAGAACTGATTAAAATGTTAGAGTTTCTGATCGACAATATATTTGTCCAGTTTTGAGGAATTGTTTTTGAACAAACTATCGGAATTCCAATAGGCACAAATTTTGACCTCTTTTAGCCGGTCTGTTTCTTCATTCATATGAAGCTGAATTCATGGAAGGGCTTCTTCAAAATAAAGATGTAAATTTGGCCCAGTCCTTTAATTTCGGGTTCCGTTATATAGATAATATTTTACCACTAAGCAACCCTCGCTTTGGTGATTTTCGCCATCTTATCTATCCAAAACAGATCGTAATTAAATATACTACAGATACTTCCACATCAGCCTCGTTCCTTGACCTTCATCTTTAAATTGACGACAGAGGTACACTAAGGCTATATGACAAACGCAATGACTCCACTTTTCAATATAGTCAACTTCCCTTTTCTTTGTAGCAACATTCCAAGAGCACTGGCATATCGAGTTTACATCTCCGCACTCATTCGCTACTCAAGGGCCTGTGGTCGATACAGTGACTACCTTGATAGAGCTCGGTTGCTAACAAATAGGCTACTAAAGCAAAGGTATATTGCTCATAACTTGAGGTCATCACTACAGAAGTTTTACGGTCGACATCAGGATCTTGTGGACCGCTATGGGATATCTGTTTCCAAGATTACAACAGATCTTTCTCTTTGCCACTAAAGTTTGTTTTCCTCTACCGGATTTGACTTTAATACAGGAGTTGACATGTTCAACACGGCGGGTGTCTTATAAGAAGCAGGAGATGCTTACTCTACTGGTACGCCTGATCTCACCCATGGTTTTTTTATTGGGCCCATGTTGTTCATTTTTGTATATATGTGTGTCTTCATTTTCCTTTCTGTATCGTGCTAATGTTGTGTCTATGTTTCTTTGTTTTTCCGACGTTACCTTTGTTCTTGGATTGTTCATTTTAGACTGACGGTTCATATCTTTCTGGTCGAGTCCTAATGATAGCGAATGCCTTCAAACACATACCTAGCTCGAATGTCGTTACCAGATATTCCTGCCCGACTTCGCTGCACATTCATATAAGAAGCGGAGTCATTTTTGGTTGGACCGTTTTGTAATCATTTATAGGCTTGTTTATCACTTAATTTAGTTAATCGTTCTTAATCTTGCTAAGGAAACCCCCCAATAAGTGACTGGAATCCCATAATTCCGGTCAGCTCTTATAAAAGAGCACATACTGTGAAAGTATTATTTTTCGTGGAATTTCAATTTCCAATTTGTGTTATTCTCGTCGTTCATTGAAAAAACGAAATTAAGTCACCGACGAAACGCTTATTTTCACTAGAGTTTAAATGTTTGTCATTTGAAACCATGAAGCAGTTATACTGATGAAAACCACGTCAAATGGTATCCAAGAATAAAAATACTACCTCACCCATAGAATATTCACCAAGCTGCTATCAAAATGGAAAGTACTAGTACTAGTAATAGTACAGGACATTCCCATCTCTCAACAGGATTGACTTAATTTTCTCTACTTTGTTATCTGTTCTTTCAGTCTGTTTTTTTTAAATTATACTGAGCAGAGACCAGATATTTCAACTGAAGCCGCAAAAAAAAAAAACACCAACGTCTTCATCAACAGGCCAATCAGTCTTGAAGCATAATTTCATGCAATGTGTTCACTGATGTCAGTCCACTTCTTTTCCTAATATAGGAGCCTTTAAAAATTTCATCAGACTTTCCGGCACACAATATCTTTAGTTTTGAGACCTTGTGCTGTATGTGGCCACTCCAAGGGTTCGTATTTGTCAAATGTAACGTTAATGTCAAGACAACTACCAACTTTTCAACGTTTCCGAGTTCGAAGGCAAACCGCACTGCAGATATGTCAGTCTGTTTCAGTACTAAATACTAAAGTTAATTCATATCTTCCAGACTTTGTCTTTCTAATAAATTATAATCTTACTCCGTAATATTTGACCAAATTCCTCCTAAGTTTCTCGCCTCTGTATTGTGGGTTTGCAAAGGATTTTAAGGGCTTATCAAAGTTATTTCTCTTAGGTCGGACATTTCGACCACTTTCTTGCCCATAATCTCTTTGTCGACAAACTTTTTCACGATACTAAGTAACTTCTGATGTGCTTCTTATTTATCATTCCACACTTTCTGGAGAAAGTTCGGTGATATTGTTTTCGCCTCTGTCTACTCTTTGATAATATTTTCAATGAGAGTTTGAATTTTGTTATAGAATTGTTATGGAATTGTTTCACATACATTGTATGCTGCAGATGCGCAATAAGCTTTCGGATTTTTGATATTGTTGTTGATGCAAATAAGAGGCTGCAAGATGTCAATAGTGACACATATTTCATGTGGGCTAAGGGATTTAATATTTTGTTGTAGAATTATTGCATATAATTTGTAGATGCGCAATATTCTTCCAGATTTTTTTTAAATCTGTATCTTGGTACATTTTTTGTCGATTATTGGCAAAGGTCTAAAGATGTGGATTTTGGCACATGTGACATGTGACGCGATCCCTGTCTACATTTTTGGATTAAGTGATTTAATTTTGTTGCAGAATTGTTGCATATAGTCTGTAGATGTGTAATGAGCCAATGGAATTTTTATTCTGGTTCAAACTTTAGCAGGGTTCCTGAAAATGCCAAAGACATTTATATTTTTTGAAATTTTGCTATATAATCTTATATTCTGACAAGTGTTTGTTACAAAACAGAATTCGGAACACTTAAGATTCTAAAAGGTGGTTCCAATTTTGGTTAATTTCCTGAAGGTTTCAAGGCAACATTAGGAATTCTACCTAGCAACCACACTTAAATTATTTGTTTCTTTAAGACCAACATTTTTATGAATTGTGTTTCAAAAATATTTGATTTCAATCATGGTAAATTTTCTGAAAGTTTCAAAGACCGCTTAATTTTTGGAATTCTACCTAGCAACCATACTGAAAGAATTTGTTTCGTTTAGGACAAATGTTTTCATCGATTGGAAGTCAAAATAATTGATTCCGATTTTGGAAAATTTCCTGAAAGTTTAAAAGACCACTTATCTTTTGGAATTTTCCATACTTAAATAATTTGCTATGTTTAGGAAAAACATTTTTTATTGCGTGCATAACAAATGAAGCAGGGAGTGCAGGGATAGCTGTCGTTTTCTTAGCACTGGTTTGAGCGGGATTCATTACTAATTGTACAGCAACGCTACATCCATGATGTTTTTACCTTTTGATCCATGGATGCTGGATAGTTAACAAACATAATCTTAACTGGCAAAGTGTTCTTACAATTGTCGTCGTCATTGCCCTACAAAAAGACTAGTAAAAGACGATCACAACATTTAAACAACCACATGGCACTCATCGAGTCAATAGTAAGAAAACTTGGCATAATAAAATCACGAGACGTGGACACAATAAACAGGTGGTCAGAAAAACAATGTTGAATTACAAAAAAGCAAAAAGATGAAAGCATGATAGCGCATCCATGAAATTTTTTTCTCAAGAACAAGTACACCATAATTGAAATGTATAAAGAGTATACATCTCTCTCACGGGGAATCGTTTTACAGACTCAACACTGCAGGAGAGACAAACCCCAGTCAAAAATTAACAATGAAAGGATATGTAGTAAATGCAACTGAGACAAAGATAAAAATACATGGTAATACTAAGCAATGAAACAACGCCTTTTTTGTTGTTCTTCATCTCAAAGTCACCTTGATGTCTTCCACAATGAGCTTTTTTCATACCTCGCAGCAAGTTCAAGACGGCCCCTGACACCGGTTTGAGCGGAATTCATTGCTAATTGTCGAGCAACGCTACATCCATACTGTTATACTTATTGATCCATGGAAGCGGGATCGTATTAAACTGGCAAAGCGTTCTACTCTGGATTTACTCTTAATCTGACTTTACTCTTGGAATTAACAGTTCAAGGTGTCTTATAAGGAGTTGGAGAAGCTTGCTTTACCGGTGCACATAATCTCACTCATGGTGTTAAATTGAGTCCGCGTTATTCATCTCTAAGTGTGTCTATGTTTTTTTTTCTTTTCTCTGCCGTACTTTTTTGAGGTGTTCCAGCTGGTACCACTGTATCTTGGATTATTCTTTTTTTGGACTGACGGTTTAGTTTTCACTTATTTTTGAACAATTAGTCAGATAATTAAATTTAATGAAATATGTCGGTATTTTACTGCTTATAAATCAATACAATGCTATTTTTTTCAACAGATTTGCTTCATTTGAAAGTATTGCCCGTAAAACAGTGTTTAGACCGGAAGAAATTTTCCTTAGTTTGTACAATTACCTCTGATTTATCGAGCTATGGATTTTTACCTTGGAGACACTATGTAAATGGGATTTTTCATAGACATGTTTTTGGTAATGTTAATGACACGACTTCTACTATAAAACTAGATTCCTGTAGTCTTGACGATTACGGAGAGTATATTTGCAGGGCGTGGGTGGATGATGAAGAAAAACAAATTACACATTATTATAGCTCAAGTTATTTGCTTACTGTCTTAGGTATGTAATATACACATAACTTGCATTCACCGATTAATATTTTTTATACAAAAACACATTTTTGAAGAACATAATGGGGGAATTTAATTTGTATACAGTCAGCCCCCATTATGCCAGATTTTATTAGGTGAGATTATCTTAGGTTGCCGTCAAAGTCTAACATAGGACCTTTTAGAAATCAATTAAAAGAGCTCTTCTTTGAAACAACAACGCCAATCGGAACTAAACAAATAGTTCCTTGGTTGGTCCGCCTTAAAAATATTTTTTCAAGTTCTTACCTTATCGAACATGGCTGCCACTTGGAAACCTAGTTAAGCACGAACACTATGGAAAAAAGTGGAATATCCCATTGCAAAATTAAATTCTATTGATATGCAGTTTTTGGTATTTAACTTTTTTCATTTTTGCTTATCATACTTTTTAGTCCGTATAAGTTGTTTATGTAATTCTGTTTCTTATCGATAATTCAATATAAACAGCAATAAATATAAAATCTTCTTGCAAGGTTTTACCATTTGTAGACTATGAAATGCGCATATGCAGAAACAAAATTCACAATTACTTCGGTATTTAGTTATTAAGTACAAGGTATCCACCTGTGTTCTTTATCTAACAATATATTACAGACTGTTCTCAACGAAAGACCAGGCTTTCCATCAAATCCAATACACAATGTTCTAATGGGAAAAATGTAACTATGATTTGTACTCTGTGGTCTGATTTTTCAACACACGGATTTTTACCTTGGACACATAGTGTGAACGGAATGTTTGTGAGGTCTCTTGCCGGTTTTGTTAATGAAATAACCTCAACTATTCAAATAACGTACTGTAGCATTGAGGATTACGGAGAATATACATGTAAGGCTTGGGTTATGGATGATGAAAGAAATATAACACAGCATGGATCCTCAACTTTTATGCTTACTATGATGGGTGAGTTGTTTAATGCTTCTAATTCTTCACAATTGATATAAAGTTAAATTTTTCAGCGACAAAAAAGAAGCATTTCGAGACAGTTGTCAAATTAAAACAACTCCTTTACGTACGAAAGAATGATGGACACCAAAAATGGCTGCCGGAATATTTTTCTCCCTAGGGTATCGTTGTGATCACATATACTTTACATTAAAAAAGTAATTGAACATTGTATATGCTCTCTGAATAATTTCTTGATTATGAACTTGAAAGAGTGCATGTAATTGAGACACACTGCAATATTCTTAAACCCTTACCATGCTGAATTGTTTTATGTACGATAAGCAGTTTTCATTTATTTGCAAATTTATGCAAATTACATGCAAATGTAGCAACTGATGTTGAATTTACCTGCTGATTACTATACAGCTAGTGTAGGTGATCGCGGGGTGGATTTGGTGGGGTGAGGAGATGGGGTTGGGTGAGAGGGGAAGAACCCCGAATAATAGTAACCACGGCCGAAAATGCCATCTTTTCGTGTTTTTGGCCCACAAATTGGCCGATGTTGACCTACCACTAGTTAAAAGTACTCTTTGGGAATGTTGCACCTCGTTTATTATTCCTAACAGCCTAGGATGAAAAGTTGGGCAGAAACGTGCTCTGGATGTAGGGTTTTGTAAATCCTGAGTCCCAAAATTGGCATTTTTAGACGATTTTGCACTTCAAAACCGGAAGTGCAGGTGACGCAAGGGACAAACAGTTTCATCTAAAGATAGGTACGATATCGTATTATCATTATAAACTAATTTGGAGATTCAGTGATGAAGTGTTGCTCGCTGGTGGCCAGAAAATGGAGCCCAACCCGTCAAAAATGTGCATTTTATTGCACTTTCAGGTTCCCAGCATGCAATTTCATGCCTGCAACAACCAGACCTTGCAAAATCGTCCCGATGTAGTACATGATATTGAAGGAAGTAGTCAATTCTAAGATATTAGCACAAAAACCTCGTCCCTGTAGGCTTTGGGAGCTGTAAGGGGTGTTCAAATGAAATTTATCGGCAGGCCGTAATATTAAGGTCCCTGCATGGTAAGGGTTAAAAGAATTATCATAATATATCTTCAAGTGTGTCATTGTTTGAAATTTGCCTTTTCAAAATGTACCTTTGCAATAGAGAGTAGGAAGGAAATCGACGTAAAATTGTAAAGTACCATTGTTTAAAAACTCGCAACTTTCGCAAAAATGGATAAAATTTAAGACATACTGTAAAATGCACAATAGAAATATCTTTTAATTGGTATAAAAATCACATTAATTTTATTAATTTCGGTGTCTCGAACAATTTAAAGTTGATTTTTTTTCAAATGTACGTGTACATAATAACCTTTAACTTATTATCAATTAGCAAGGTAGTGGTTGCCAAGCATAATTGAAGCTTTTTCATTTTATTCCTAAATCTTCGCAATGTAAGACAAACGAACATGCAGTCTTATTTAGGCAATAAGAAATGCGTTTTCTAAAATCGTAATTCAATCATAGTTGTTATTTGAAAACATATTAACCAGTAATAGTAATAATTTCTTTCCTCGTTAAAATATTTAAAAGACAAAAGTAGAAATAATCTATACAAGGATTCCGGGTTACGTGTAATGTTTCGGGATCTGTCTGAGCGATATTTGGATTTAATCACTCGAGGACAGTACAACCGTTTTTAAAGCTGGTTTATTTCTTATTGTCCCTGTATCGATGTCGACGTCTTCATAATAACATAAATTGAAAACAGTTCAACATGATTAAAGGTTTTTTTTAAAATATTTTTCTATATGTCTCAACATTGAATAAGTACTAATGTACATGCATAATTGCATGATGAGTATCAGTGTGAATCAGAAATTCAACAAAACACACTTTTCATATAATGAATTCAATATTTATTTCATATATTCAGCATTTGTTTCATCGGTTTGATTTTATGGTCTTCCAAATATTTAGATTTTATCTGCACTGAAGAGACATAAGTTGTCGAAATGGCCATATACATAAACTAAATTTACAGTAACTTCGGTATTTTGTTATTTGCAAGAAATTTCATACATCTTTATTAAGTCAAAAATATATTTTTTGAAGACAAGTTGATCTTTCTTGCTAAAATAAAGTTATTCATATTTTCATTGGAATTTGATAGATGTGCAAGTTCCTTTGATTAAGAACAAACATCAAGGAAAGTTTTAATGCAGTGTCTTCCAAATCACAAAAACCTTATTACTTCATCAAAAACCGAAACATGACTTGTTACCTCGTATTAACACTTATCATCAAAATTATTTTTATTGTCTTACAACAAATTAAATCATATTTATTGGCTAACAGGTGCTAGGGACCGCCTTGAACTTATTATGGGGTAGTAGTGATTTCTCTTTGTTGAAGGCCTCGTGGTGACTTCAAGATTAAGAGCAACAACCAAAGCGTTACATTTATAAGGATTTACATTTAATCTATATCCCTTTATTCATTCATGCTTGTTTGGTGGTAAATATCATGAATATATTTGTTCAAATCGTAATATTTGCAAACTTTTAAAAACAATGTGTTGCAGTATAATTTGCATTTTTTTTCAATGTGTAAAAAACAAAATAGATAAGAAATGATTTCGTAAATTTTGCCGCTTACTTGAATCTTTTATCTATCAAATTACTGAGTCGTTGTCATTTTCATTAAGCCATAGATATATTATGTCTTATAAATCTATTTCAGGCTAATTGTGATTTTTTGGAAAACAGTGTATTTAGACACCCGCTGATTTGTTGTCAGCGCTAATTTTTATCAGAACTCAAGTCATCGGAAAGATGTTTATTCAATATATCATGTTTTCTAGTGACGACCTATAAGTAGAAACTTATCTGGAATAAGACCAATAATAAATCAAATAATTATGTTTTGACTAACTCTCTTGCATATACCAGCAATTCTTGTACATGCAGATAAGAAGCATGTTTGATTAAGAAGTAGAATGCTACCAAAAAGTAAACCAGTATAATGAAGAACGCAATAATTAAGGATATTCGCTGGTCATGTTTATGTATTTCTGTCAGATTTTCGGACTTCTCTAGTTTTATCCATTTAAAAGCTTGATAATGTTTTGCCCGGTGACCCCAAATTTTTTTCCCATAATTTCATTTTATATACCTTTTGGGGCATTATGACACAATTTTATTCAATTGGTGTTATTTCATCGCATTCATTATTGGATAAACATTCCTCATGTTAAACCTATGAAAAATGCAGAAGAGTTCAGTTTCCCGCCATTTTTGAAACACTTGTATCTTAAAAATTACATCGGTAATCTATCAATTTTTTTGGCTTAAATTACTTCTTTTCCAATTTTCTAACAAAAAATCACATTTAATTGAAATCATTGTTATTTTAGAATTGACCAGCGAACATCCTAAAGTGACTGTGAATCTAGTGCCGGAAAATAGCCATTTTGACAGATTTATGTCTCTTTATTGTGCAGATCATATTGAAACATTTGCAAGAATGGGACCCCAAGTTTATAAAATCTTATAGAGAACAAATTATCAAATTATCTAAATGAATAGCTAAGCCAGCTTAGAACACAGCTATGCATGGGGGAGATACTCCTCAGATTTAAGCAATCTGCTGTTTAAAAGTTCGATATTATAGGTTTCCAAATAAAATCGGGGTTCTGAGCCATCAGCAAAGTACTGACTACTTGGTTGGTTTATACCCTTGAGGACTAAGAATCCACCAGCAAAGGCATCCACCCCTTAGGCAATTGAGAAAAAATATCAAAGTTACTGTGAATTTGGTTCCTACACGTGTCCATTTTGGCTATTTATGTCTCTCCCATTCAAATCACATTAAAACATATGGAATATCATAAACTAAAAGTTTGGAAAGGCTGGAAGGTTTGGAACAAGTAACCAGAACGACTTTAATGAAGGCAAAATCAGCTAAGGAGAGAGCATATTGCAAAGTTTTCAAAAATTTAGATATTGCAACCCATGTTGTGTCTCTGTTTTTTTTCCCCTTTTTTGTTTCTGGTGTTGCCATTGTCCTTTGATTGTTCGCTTTTGGATTGACGGTTCGGTTCTCACTTACTTTTCAAATAAATTGTGTTAAAAGTTTGATTTTGCAAGTTTCCAAAATAAAATAAGTTTTCGGATCAGCACCGAAGTTCTGACTACTGGGTTAGTGAATACCATCGGAGACTTACAATTCAGCAGAGGCATCGACCCAGTTGAAATTGAGTAAATACCAATGTTCCATTGAATAAGATTTTGCATATAGCTATATCGACGACTTGTGTCTCTTTACAGAAGATCATAACCAAATTTTTTGAAATTTGATAAAGAACAAATTACCCAAATATCTAAATGAAAAGCTAAAATCAGGTAAAGACAGAGCTGTGGACGAGGCAGATACACCTTAGTTTTAAGCCAAATTTTCTAAAATTAAGATATTGCAAATTTCCATGCAAAAAGCACCGTAATACTGACTACTGGGTCGGTGAATACCCTCGGGGACTAACGATCCATCAGCAGAGGCATCGACCCAGTGGTGATTGAGAAGAAAATGTCGAAGTAATTGCGAATTTGTTTTCTGCATATGGCCATTTGGACACCTGAAAAATCTGTAATGACGAGGTTACCTCCCCAGAAAATGGCCATTATAGCTGGCCATGATTATAGTAAAAAAAGTGAGGAAATTTCTACACAAGGCGACAAAATTCATTGCAGACCGAGAAGAGACTTAACTTGCTATTTAAAGTCAATAACAATTCATGTTCAAGAACTGGTCATTTAATCATGAACAACATAAATATAAATAAATTTCGTACACATAGTAGTTTTGAACCGTTGAATCTTTTCATTTCTGGAGCAATCATAGAACTGTTCCAAAAAACTCTGACTTAACTAAGAACAGTCAATGGGAGATCTTAGTTAACTTTCTGTGAGGTTACGACTGCATCCATCTGTAAATGTATCATACGAACTGAACTAGCACTTCGACATTTTATTCAGTATAGGATGGAACTATTTGGTTAAACCATATATTTTTACTGAAATATTTTGTTTGTTTGTCTGTATTTTGTTTTTGTTTATTTGTTTGTCTGTTTCTATAACCATTAACGTATTTCACATTCGAATGGCCACAGGTAGGTCCAAATTAAATATGCCATTTACATGTACATTATTCAACTGAAAACCAAACTGAATTATTTCTGTTTATATATATCCTTCTGGTTTAAATACGTGGAGTTTCAAGTTATATAATAATCGTCTAAGGGCCCGACAAACCTGAAAAAAATACTGAAAACTCTGGATAAACATTATTTTGCTTATACGAGCCCTTAAAATTAATTATATATTCGTCTAAGATATGGGGCTAACAGAGCGCCAGAAGTGAGAAATGATTAAGGGATACATCATTCCTCTGCGGAACTTGTATGCTAATCTAAGATTGACAAAGTTAAAACATCGCAATCTTCCCTGATTTGAATAAACAATCATTTGAATTTGGATACTGCATATAGCTATTTCAACAGCTTATGTCTCATCGGTGCAGTTCATGTCAAAACCTTTGGAAAATAATGATAGAAATTTAACGTCTTAACACATCAAGTGATCAAGCGAAAATGACAAAAATCGTCCACACCTGTACAATCAATCCAGGTAAAATCAGTTTGTCGCACCTCGTTCCACACAGGTTAAAAATAATTAAAGTTATAGAATAAGATAAATAAAACATATAAATTTATCCATTAAATAAATAAAAATCTTTGCTTTAAATGACCTGTCTGAGTTGTCAAAGTCTGTCCAGCGTTGAGTCAACTCAGTCATTCTTAACACTAATTGTTTTGTAAAAGTCTGATATCAGTTGAGAATGTCTGTCCAGTGTTGAATCAACTCTGATCAGTTGTTCTCAACACCGTCTGTGCTGTAAAAGACTGACCGGTGTTGAAAATGTCCAACGTTGAGTCAACCCTGGTCAGTCATTTTCAACACAGATCAGTCTTTTACAACACAGGTAGCGTTTAAAATGACTGGTCAGCGTTGACTCAACACTGGACAGACATTCTCAACAAATATCAGTCATTTACAACACAGGTAAAGTTGAGAATGACTGGCCATTGTTGGCTCAACACTTCACAGACTTTTACAACACAGGTAAAGACCGAGATTGACTGATGTAAGTTGGCTCAACTCTGATCAGACATTTTCAGTCAAAACTAGTGTTGAAAAAGACTGATCAGCGTTAAATCAACAAAGCTCAGTCAATCTCAATGTTGTTCAGACTTTCTGAGTCCAAAAACGACTGACACTGGTAAAAGCAGTCAAAATATTTGTCAATAGTGCATCTTTTATGGTTTACGAGTTGAACCGATAACAAGGCTAAAGGTCATCGCCGACCTTAACCCATGAGTTTTGACCTTGACATTTTTAGATGGCTATATATATGACTTTTGAACAATGCTGAAGGTTCCAGGTCTCTACGACTTACGGTTTCTGAGAAAAAAATTTTACGGAAAGTCAAAATTGTTCAAAGGGCAATAACTCATTAAATACCATACCGCACAGGTTCGGTCTAAATGTAAGATAGTTCCGTCATGACTCAAGGAACATTTTACCCATTACTCTAAATCAGCTATCTTTTACGGTTTCCGAGTTTAAGCGATAACAAGATTTTTGGTTCCGGGGCGGATAACTCTGTTACTACAAATAGGTCAATATGCTTGCGTGAATTTTGAGATTCAACATTGATGTCGATTTACCACACCAAGTATCGAAATGATATGTCACGTAGTTTTTTCAAAGGTAATGCGGCGGAACAAAAAGAATAAAAAAAAATAATAATCCGAAGAATAACATTCAAGATTAATTCGCTTCAAGATTAATAATAATCAGAAGAATTACAATAAGGTCTTCCACTGTGATGAAAGACCTTAATAATAATAATAATAATCAGAAGAATTACTAGAAGGCCTTTCCGACTGGAGTCGGGAAGACTTTTATTACAAAAAGGTCTTTCACTGTGATGAAAGACCTTAATAATAATAATAATAATCATCATCATCACCATCATCATCATCATTAGAAATACATTAAGGTCTTTCCATTGTAGTGGGAAAGACTTTAATAATCAGAAGAAATACAATAAGTTCTTTCACATGTGGTGAAAGACCTTAATTAAAGAGAACAAAAATAATGCTTTCATTTTTAAACTATATTTCACAAAAACGTGAGTGGACGTTTCTTTTGTTGAGTAGTATAATAGATGCTTATCTTTTAAAAACGATACAAATGAAGCGCATTGCATTTTTTTTTATTTGTTCAGTTGTTATGTACTGCATTTGTATTTTTCCATTGCCTCTTATGCAAATAGGATCCAATAATAGAAAACAAAAAAACAAATATAACTGAAATGAAAATTATCTAGAAACCCTTTTTAAATGGAATATAAAACATATTCTTATGTGAAGATTCAATTATGAAGATTGTTTGCATCGAATACATTTTTATAATTGTCTTTAATTTCCGATCGTATTAACAGTATTTGAAATATCTGTGCTCAATATATGAAGCAGTGGGTTACAGATGAATGATGAAAAGCAGAATTTGTGGTCTAAAAAGGTTTAATACGATTGTATACCTCATGGAGTGTGAATTACATAATGGTTATAATATTGGCAGGAAAAAAGGAAATTAGTGTACTATCATGCTCTTAAAAATATTAGTATTAGCAATATTTATAACAATAATATCAATTTAGAAAATACCGAATGATCGGTGCAACGTCAATTAAAAATTCATCTTTATTTAATTTCTTTGTTTCTGTATACTTTGTGTAAACTTGCTACTTGGCAGCTTCTAATATTGTACTTTTTATACCCCCGGCTTTAGCGGGTGGTATATAGTGATCATGGTGTCCGTTCGTCCGTTATTCCGTCCGCCGTTCGTTATTCAGTCAGCCATAGGGTACATACTTTGTGGCGACAACTCCTCCTAGACCACTTGGTGAATTCAATGAAACTTTCACAGAATGTTCAGTACATATTGCCATTGTGCAGCAGCTATTTAAAAATTTGATTTAACTTGATTTTTTTTGGGTGATTCTTTTACATCTAGGGTCAAAAGAGGGAGCGGGGGTATGTTTTTGTAAGCTTTGCCCCAGTTATTCTAGTTTATTATTATTTTCTTTTCAGACTTTTCGAATAACTTGTGATCAATATTTAAATAATATTTTCATTTTAATTTTTCCTTCAGATTTTTGAAAGCATTCTCCATGTATTCTTGTTGGATGTTCATGTCATGTAGAGGTTAACATTCATTTGATATGAACATATACCTGTATTTTACTTTTTCCCGGCTACCATCTTTGCTTGGGAATAAAGCTCTCACATGACAATTGATGTCGCATCTTGTAAATGCAAATCGTTTCTTTTATTACGGAGTTTATGCGGGCATTTCAAAATTCTCGTCAGATAATAAGATTTGATTTCTATATGGAATGCTTCATGCACTTCAGTTTACTTATATTACTAGTGCTGCAAATTTGTAAGTTGAAATATCGGTTTTATACGACACTTTGATCACTTTTGTAATATAATTGCACTGTCATCATTACTTAAATTGTCAATGTATTTTCGAATTATTATTTACAGAGAAACCACTGTTTATATCAAACCTGACTCGCTATGAAAACGATAGCGTAACGATGAGTTCCTGTGTGTTTAGTGTACTCGAGACGCCAAACTCTATATGGATGAAGTCAAACGCAAAAATCAAATCTTCGACAAAATATACCATATCAATTGTTAACAAAGCAATAGAAATGAATTTCTATGGCGTCTCTATTCAAATGAACTTACATGAGATATCAATTACTGTAAATAACTTCAACCACGACGACTCTGGAGTGTATTCGAATCTTGTGTGGAATGGTTTTGGTGCATCGGTCCAAGCATTTGATATCCAAAAACAAAGTAAGCAGAATAGCGCATTGGTCTTGTGAAGTTCGATTTAAAATATTAAAAAAAAAAAAATTGCAATACATTGTGGAAAAGGAATCTACAATAACTACAATAAATTTTCACACAAAAAATTGAAATATTAGAACTTAAATTTTCCGTCAGTTGTTAAATAATGCTGTTTGTAAGCTAACAGATAGAATCAAATTTAAAGCAGTGTTTTTACAGAATCTGACGTTGAATAGTTCGGTGGAAAGTTTCAGATTTGTTTTTGTTTTTATATTGATATTTTAAAAGATGTAAAACCTCACGGAAGTTATGTAATGTATTTCTCAGAACAAATATCATATTATACATAATATAGTACTGTGCAACCTGGGACTAATATAACAGGGATATGAAACTATTTAACAAACCAGTTTGATCGGATAAAAGCGGTGTCCAGGCTACGATTTTCCGCTGTAACTTTTGATTTACTCAACATAAAATTATTCTAAAAAATTTGCCGAAAAGCTGATTTATCGTATATTTACATCATTAAATTTTCATTCACACAACAATGAAATCCTAATTAAAAATGTGTAATACATGCACCAGGGGTTGTTTTCTTGTGTATAGAGGTCCTGAAATTTTCGAGAAACCGTCCAATAAACAAATGACAGTTATCGATGATTAATGAACGTGAGAACAATGAAAATCAAGAAAATTGGCTAAATTTAACTCGTTAGATTACCTGTCAAATTCTATCCTACCATTACGAAATTTTATCAGTATAAAGCTCTTTGTATTGGCTTTATGGTCATATTTAATTTATGCAGCAAAGAGTTTTAACAGTGCCGATAAATTTTGACTGATGTGACCACGCTCATGCAATTTTTAAAAATAAATTTTTGAGTTCAAACACTAAACTTTTCCCTGTGTATTTTACAAATAAATTTTCAACTAAATTTTAAGAAAAATATACCATGATTCGCGTCGAAGTTTTATCTTTTCAATCATATAAATTTTGTAGCATTAAATATTTTGGGTAAAATAGAAATTGTACTAAAAAAACGGCATGAAGTGTAAAATTTCGCGCACTAGGCAGATATGTTTTGATCTGGTTTGGCCATTTTGATCTTATCATGATCTTGACAGGCTTAACACAATTTTGTTAAGACAGTGTTAGATTTTAAGTTGGTTTTCAAGATAATTGATTTGACGATCAAGACGTGTTAAGATAATTCACGATTAAACAAGATTAGCTTGTTATTTGCGTTCAGAAACAATCAAGACAAATGAAGTTTGTTAAGATCGAACAAGATCCTGATTTGATCTTGTTTGATCTGGACAAACTTAACATATCTTGATCGTCCTTGAACGCAGTTATCTTGTTTGATCTTGATAAACTGAACAGGTCTTAATCGTCTTTGAAAGCAATTATCTTGAAATACGACTAGTCTTAACAAAATTGTGTTAAGTTTGTTAAGATAGTGACAAGATCAAAATGGCCAAACAAGATCAAAACATATCTACTAGTGGCGGTATATTAATAAAAAAAACAAAATTATCCAAGTTTTAGAGCAAAATTTGTGTACTTTGGAATAAGTATATTTTATAAAAGTTATACTATGCTTTGCAGCAATATTTTTTCTATAAAATGATGTATTTTGTGTTAAAATCGGTACAAAAATGTAGCTGTAAAGTGTACTTAAAGTGTCCTATGTTTCAGCGGAGAAATGCTCAAAAATACGACGATTTACAAATAAATCTGCCGCGACACCGAAATTTTAAGAAAAGTAAATGTTTCAAATCCCTGTTATATTAGTCCCAGGTGCAACGTAGCCCTTATAGAAAAAACGATCAGTCACCCGTCACCCTTTCGTCAGGGAGCAGTCAGCGGTCAGTCAGCGATCAGTTAATTAACGTGAGGACTTGTTATTCGTCCAACTCGTCAATTGACGCGAAACGTGACGTATGACGAGAACCATATTCGTCCAACTCGCGTCCATTTATCACGTGATATCTCGAGTTAAAGATTTTGCGAAGTATAGATTCGTTTCACTCGGTGCATGCATACACGATCGGTACATCACCGCAACAGATCAATCTTACTGCTTTTAATAAATAATTGCTTATAATATTTTTTTTCATTTTCATGGAGTATTTAATCAAATAAAATTCGAAAGGAACTGCTGCATTGACGGAAATTATTCATCAAAATTTGCAATTTTTATCGAGTTTTAAACAAAATAATGTGTAAAGGGAATACTTCTCACTGATCGGTGCATTTGTAATGACTAAAAGTTTTACAAGTCAATTCTAATTATTTATTTTTGAACATATTGGAATTTTAAATAAACTAATGTGTATAACAAAATTTTGTACTGACTGGTAGATTTGCAATGACTCAAAGGTTTATATAGTGTTTTTTGTACCAAAATTGTTCATTTTAATAGAATTTTGGACAAAATAATGTGTAAAATGAAAGTTTTGCACTGACCAGTGCATTTGTTATGACTAAAATGAACATTTACTAGTAATCTTTTATGTTATTTTTTTTCATTTTCATGGAATTTTGAACAAAATAATTTGTAAAAGGAAAAATTCGTACTGACTGGTATGTAATGAATAAAATGAAGATTCATAAGTAATTCTTTATCACATTTTTAGCTCACCTGACCCGAAGGGTCAGTGTGAGCTATTGCCATCACTTGGCGTCCGTCGTCCGTCGTCCGTCGTCCGTCCGTCCGTCGTCTGTTAACTTTTCACATTTTCATCTTCTCCTCTGAAACCACTGAAGCAAATTCAACCAAACTTTACAGGAATGATGTACTAAAGGTCCTTTACAAAGATTGCTCATTTCGTTCCGATCCGATAAAAAACATGGCCGCCAGCGCGGAACTTAGGTTTAACATTGGACCCTATGGGAAAAATCACATTTTCATCTTTTGCTCTGAAAAGGCTGAAGCAAATTGAATCAAACTTTACAGGAATGATGTACTTAAGGTCCTTAACAAAGATGGCTCATTTCGTTCCGATCTGACGAAAAACATGGCCGCCAGCACGGAACATGGTTTAACATAGGACCCTATGGGAAAATCACATTTTCA
>MJUU01069598.1:699-60309 GCA_002080025.1 Modiolus philippinarum | reverse complement strand
TTAGAAAACATGGCTGCCAGCACGGAACATAGTTTATCATTGAACCCTATGGGAAAATCACATTTTCATCTACTCTTCTGAAACCACTGAAGTAAATTCAACCTAACTTTACAGGAATTATGACTGAAGGTACTTTACAAAAATTGCACATTTCATTTCAATCCGACAAAAAACATTTGCCCAAGTGCAGAACATAGTTTAACATTGGAGCCCAGTATGAGAAAACCATCCTTTTCATCATGTTTTCTCAAAACAATTAAAATAAATTATACTTATTATAAATGTATAGAAGGTCCTTTGCAAAAATTACTCATTTCAATAGGATCAGACAAAACACACCGGTGCTAATTGAGAACATACCTAAACACCCTACCCCATTGGTAAAAAAAACATGATCATTTTTTGTCATGCACGGCATAGAAGCGTTTTGTCAGGTGAGCGATACAGGCTCAGTCTCTGAGCCTCTAGTTTCATTTTTATGGTATTTTTAACAAAATAATGTGTAAAAGGAAAGTTTCGCACTGACCGGTGTATATGTAATGACTAAAATGTAGATTCATAAGTAATTTTTTGATCACATTTTTTCATTTTCATGAAATTTTTAATAAAATAATGTGTAAAAGGAAAGTTTCGCACTGACTAGTGTATATGCAATGACTAAAATGAAGATTCATTAGTAAATTTTTTTATCACATTTTTTCATTTTCATTGAATTTTCAACAAAATAATGTGTAAAAGGAAAGTTTCGCACTGACCAGTGAATATGTAATGACTAAAATGTAGATTCAAAAGTAATTTTTTATCACACTTTTTCATTTTCATGAAATTGTTAACATAATAACGTGTAAAAGGAAAGTTTCGCAGAGACTGGTGTATATGTAATGACTAAAATAAAGATTCATAAGTAATTTTTTTATCACATTTTTTCATTTTCATGGAATTTTTAACAAAATAATGTGTAAAAGGAAAGTTTTGCACTGACCGGTGTATATGTAATGACTAAAATGAAGAATCATAAGTTTTTTTCATCACATTTTTTCATTTTCATGGAATTTTTAACAAAATAATGTGTAAAAGAAGTTTTGCACTGACTGGCTCCTACGGTGTATATGTAATGACTAAAATGTAGATTCAAAAGTAATTTTTTTAATCACATTTTTTCATTTTCATGAAATTCTTAACAGAATAACGTGTAAAAGGAAAGTTTCGCACTAACCGGTGTATATGTAATGACTAAAATGAAGATTCATAAGTAATTTTTTTATCACATTTTTTCATTTTCATGAAATTTTTTACAGAATAATATGTAAAGGGAAAGTTATGCACTGACCAGTACATTTGTAATTACTAAAATTATTTGATTCAAATTGATTGATATTTTTTTTTATCTTTTTCTGCATTTTCGTGGAGTTCAAAATACAGAAAATTTTACGAATGAGACTCAATTTATATATGCTTTTCATATCATTAAAGCATTGGAAAGTTCCCAGTCACTGTCAATGTTAATTTATGGCGATTGAATTCGTTTCTTTTCATTTGAAAATTTCAATTATTTATTAATCTATTGATTATTTTGCATATGATTAAATGACGAGTCCTCTCTCGTCAATTTACGAATTGTATTCGTCAAATGACGAGTACTTGGACGTGAACTGTTATGGACATGAATCGATTCGTCCCGTCCCGTCCCGTCACGTTCCCGTCATCCTGATCCTGATCCTACGGTCGTAGACGACACAACTTGTCTCTTGGTGCTGTTGTTAATAGTCGCATGCTGACTTCTCTGTAATTTCTCTGTATGCTGACTTTGGTGTGGTGTAGGTTCAGGATCGGGTTCTTTGTCTGGACTGCATATCCCCTGAAAGCGTCCAGTGCTGTCTATGTAGTCTGCTACAAACGATCGTATTGTTGCGTGGTGCTTGTTTTCCTTTGTGAGCAGAAGGGATAGTGATGGTTTTGAGCCTGATGTTAGTTCTCTGATGTTGTTGAGCAGCTCGATCCTTTCTGCTTGGTATCTTCTACAGTGAAGTAGGTAGTGTTCTGATGTTTCCACTTCTCCACATTCACATAGTGGCGAGAAGGCCACACCTATCTAGTGTCTGTATTTATTTAAATGGCTATAACCTGTTCTAAGCTCTGTTATTATTCTGCCGGTTGTTTGTGGTGTCCACTACAGGTACCAGCTCATATAGATGTCTTCCTGAGTCTGTAATGTGCCATCTATTTTGCCATTTCGTTGTTGTTAATTGTTTCACTGCATTCTGAACATCAGCCTTAGTGATGGTGTTATATTCACTATTAAGCGTCCTAGCTTCCTCCGCTGCTTCCTTGGCTAGTTTATCGGCTATCTCGTTCCCGGCTATATTAGCATGGCCAGAGGACCCAAGATACTTCTGTCTCTATGCCAATTCTCAGCAAGGATGCTATGCCCTCTTTTATATCTCTTATCAAATCTATGTAGTTTGTCGATTTCCACTGTAGGGCGATTATACAAACTGCTGTTTGGCTATCTGACAATATCTTCAAGCTTTTATACTGACTTGTCATGTTGGTAATGCAGTATTCGATCACTGTCAGAATAGCTGCCAGCTCTCCAAGCAGGATGGATACTCTGTTTGCTACTGGCCTTTTCAGTGGTATCAAATCTTCATTGTGAGGGTAGATAACTGCTCCTGCTCCACATGGGCCAGGGTTACCTTGACAGGAACCATCTGTAAAGGATATAATAGTATCCGTACCTGTACTCTCTAGGAGTTCACCAATGACCTCCATACATTGGGCTGTTTGTTCTTGTGTTCGACTCTTGGAACTGCCAAGTCGACTCCAATATGAAGGCTTGCTTTGGGTCAAACAGTTACTTCCTGGAGAGAAGGTATATTCTGGTTCTATCAGTGTTATATCCACCCCCGTTTCCCTATACATGTCTGCTGATTGTATTAAGGCCTTTCCAAATGGAGATTCAAACTGTTCTAAAGTGTTGTTGTTTCTGAATTGATCTAATTGCTGTTTAATAGGTTCAGTGATGGCTTTAGACTGTATTTTTGCTATTTCTCGGACTGCCATTTGTTCTCTTCTGAGATCTATAGGTATCACATTAGCCTCTACTTCCATTGCTTTTCTGCTTGCTGTTCCTGGAAGGCCTAGGCATATTGACAGTCCTTTCCGTTGTATTCTGTTTAATTTCTTAAAGTTATCTACTGATGTACATTGCCATACAGGGCAGGCGTATTCTATTATTGACCTGACTAAGCTGTTATACACTTTAATTAGTTTCTGTCTCGAGATTGCATTGAGTCCTTTTATTTCTCTTAATACATGTATGGCGTTGTTTGCTTTTCTTTCTGTTTGCTGAATATGGTCATCAAATTTAAGCCGTTCATCTAAGATGACTCCCAGTGATCCGTTCACGTCCCGTCAGCAATCCGTGTCGCGTTCGTCAAACGGTAAGGGCTACGTTGCACAGTACTGTAACTTCCCGTCACCGCATGGTCTTGCTGATATTTACTTGAATTTGTATTATAAAATTAAGAGGCAATACAAAAAGAGATAATTTTAAGCTTCAGAAACGGCAGTAACATTGGCGGACGATATATCAGACACGACATAATAAACACGATTACAGATGGGGCTAAACCTTCATTATAAAGGACATTAAATATGACTTGAGGTAGCAGGTCTGTGGTAGGAGGAGATAACTCCATTTTATACACAAACAACATATTGTGATCGGTATGAATAAAACAAAAGATTTAGAATATCTATTATAAATAGAAATAAAATATCCATATTATCATGAAATTACACTCCTTTTATAAAATACTTTAAAATGCCTACATTTAGGTGATATCTATTGTATTTGAAGATTTGGAGGCATCATTTGGGGATTTGATGGTCGAAAAAATGAATTTATTGATTGGCGAAGCGTTAGCGGAGCCAGTAAGCGGATGTTTGCGACCATCAAATCCCCAACTGATGCCCCAAATCTTCAAATACAATACAATTATCTTTATTTTAATGTAATTGCCTATTTTGACAATGTTTGATACATTAATTATTATTGAAGTCATCATTAGAAGGACGAATTGCAATATTACTCCGCCTGGAATATAGTCCCATTATATAATAAACAATATTCATTTATTTTATTCATTTATTCTGGACTTAAACAAAACCGGAGATTTTATTTTATCCAAATAAAAATCATTTGGCATGAACAATTTCTATTTCAAACCAAAAGTTCATGTCATTTTACCAGGACAATATGGCGCCGACAAATGAGATTTCTCACTGTCATTCAGAGGAAAAGATATTTGTAATTTATTTAGTATTACCGGATTTGGAAATGTGGTGGCGTAGCATTGACATATGAGTTGTTTTCTGTCGAATATATTTAGGAACTGCTAAACAGACGGTTAGTTACTTGTCAATAATGTAGTAATCCATCTCTTGTGCATTCGGTGTGGGAAATGGCAAAACGTTTCACGATTCATGTGAAATAGAATTTTCTGTATTCCATAGGACATCAAAAGGCACCGCCAAATCAAATGGATTATTGTATAGATATTTACATATTACTATTATTTTATTTGAACAACAAGTTTCAAGGCTAAACGTCTAGAAAATGTTCGTGTGTTAATTTATAATTTAATATGTTTAACTCTGAGTATCTCTCGGATGCCACACAGCCAATTTGCATCTTTGAAACGACTGAGGAACCAACGAAACTTTCTGGTAAGCTTTTTGATGGCAATGTCTTTTGATTAGAGATAACATTTGAAATGTTTGTAGCATGGGTGCTGTCGTCTGCACAATGCTCATCGAAATCTGCTTTTTAAATATCGCTGTCTCATTTATGTAATAAGACCATTGTCACTTTCCTCATTTTGTATGAGATTTTGTACTCGCTTTCAACATGTGTCGCCACGGGCCGAACGTTTACAATCAAACATAGAAGTTGAAGCGATGTGATTTGCTTCCATTTTATTTCATTAACAAACGCGCAGGAATCATGCTAATTTCAGGAATGTCAACCATGAAATCTATACCTTGAAAATTATAGTATTAACAAATCATATAACAGGATTACTGACAAACTACACTAGAATAAAATATCTTGGTTTTGAATGGCATCTTAAAATATGATAAATAAATGAAAGTCAAATATTTGAAAAGAAAGGCAATTCTTTCTGCTCGACGTTCAGAATTAAGACTTTGTTATCAGCACCCCCTGACCCATCTTTCAAAATTACGTATTGTCATATTCTCCCCTTTCAAGATTGTGGTCATGGAGTTAGTAGTCTACCTGTATTGGGTTTTATTCGTATGTTTACGAAACTATAGGAAAACGGGACAGATAAATGGGAGGTTTGGGTACCCATAAACCGGTTTAATCCTACCGCTGGCTTTTGCTAATGCCGGTACCAAGTCCGACTGTCCCGGTTCCTATCGTTGTTTACGTTTGTCTTTTGTCTTATTTGTGTTTTTTCTGTGGAGTTCCCTAGCAGATTATGGCATTTAATTATGATTTTCAGCCATTGTAGGTGTTTCCTGTTGTCCCTTTTATTTCATTCTTAACATTGTGAAAAACATTACGGTCAGTAGTTATTAAATTTTGATATAGGTCATATATGTTTCGCAGTTTTTTTTGAAAAAATTGAATTACTATGGATGCATTTATTTTCGTGGGTTCCAATTCTCGTGGTTTTGCTAAAATTCATATATTCCTTGGTTCCTAAATTCGTGGTCTCAGACTTTTGCCATGGAAAGGTTATGGAAATTTTGTATTTCGTTGGGTTTTTAATTTCGTGGTTAGAGTCAACCATGAAATCCACGAAAATTGGCTCCCCACGAATAATAGTGCATTCACAGTATATGATTTTCATCTAAAAGAAATTGTATGAAGCTGTGTTTAAAGCAGTGTTTTGACAATGCAATTTCGTTTTTGCTGCAAATCAACACTTAATTCATGCTTATGATCATAATTCTCTCATATTTAGATCTACAGGTTTCTATGAAGCAGTTTGGCAATTTAAGACTCAGTTATGCCAAATTTCATATATACACAGTAAAGTATTATATTCCTAATGGTGATTTCTGAACATAATTTTAGATTCCTAGGAAGGGGGCATTTCTGTGAACTATATATTAATCAAAAATCGTACGGTGAAAGTTTTCAAAAAAGTTTCTAGAAGTATATTAGCACACCCCCTGATTCGTTTATCTTACCTGCACGAACGATAAACGAACGAACGAAAAACGATGCACGAACGCACGATAAACGATACACGAACGCACGATAAACGAATGAACGAAAGGCTATACGCACGACAGTATCGTCTGAACGAACGATAGCATCGGGTACACGAACGAACGCTCTTTTCGTGCGTGCAGACAAACGAACGCTCTTATCGTGCGTGCAGACAAACGAACGCTCTTATCGTGCAAACGAACGAACACTCAAAAGTATGTACAAACGAACGCTGTAATCGTATGCACAAAGGAACGTTTTTTTATTTACTGCGCAAACAGTTGATAGAGTATTATTTCACATTGGACAGCAACGCATGAATGAATTTAATTTCACCGGCTTTTGACTAAACTATCTGAGGCTTAGAACGGAACGTCTGATACATTTTGAATTTGTTAATTTACTTATTTTATTGTCAAAAAGAACAACTGGATAGCATACACGTTATTACAACGTAGTACAATAATAATATACAAATACAAGATGACTGAAATAGAGTTGATTTACAAATACATTTTTCATAAAAAATGCATTTATATGTAGTTATAATTCATTGAATTTGTGTTGCTGGAGCGTGAAAAGATTCACTAATGCTGATAATATCGAATGTCAGATAGTAACGCAAAACAGGTCAATCTTCTTTTCATTAATCTATTTATTTATTTATTTTCTGCGTAAACAATTACAAAAATTTGAAAAAAGTAACGGAAAAAATTAGACTTTGCAGTCGCTGTCTCCGCTGTTGCTGATTAGTTATCCCTTACCGTGATGTTTGTATAGCTACATCTGAATTTTGAATAATGTGATTCTATAAATAACTCGATTTAGTACCTACAGCTTTGGCAGTTGCCACAAAAAATCCTACAGTTTCCGAAAGAACAGTAGTTAATGTGATTTTTTTTATAATTGCTTTTTGTGCATGTTCATTTAATTGATATTGTACGTGTATATATACAACTTGCATATACACGGCGTACAACCACCACCGGGATGAAAGGAAGAAGTTTTTTTTGTGTTCAACTCAAAGGGGGGGGGGGGNGGGGTGTTACTTGGTATATTTTCTGGTAGGGATGTGCAAAATCGTTCTTGAAAACATACCGCGAATTAATATACTCAGGTATGTAAAACATACCCCAAAGGATGAGTGGCAGTAAGACCCATTTTTGGCCCAAGATTTACCATGAAACTAAAACTATACAAACAGATGTCTTTTGTTGCTGAAACATTGAACAAATATAGGGCTTAAGGAAAATGATGAAGCTTTTTTCCATATCAGTTTGATTCTCATGATAATCAGTTAACTCAAAAGCTATATTTTTTGAAATCGTCAGAATTTCACAGATTTTTGCTGTGTTTTACACATCTTTGTGCTTTGAAAAATGTGGGCGCATCTGAATAACAACTTCATATTTAGTCAAAATGTGTAAAATGGTGAAATACATCATTTCTGAAAGTTTGAAGTTGTTGTTTGCATGTGCCCCATGTTCACTTAAAGGAAATTTCCTTTGAGAACATTCAAAATTGCAGATTTTCTGATTTTCTTTCAAATAGACGGCTCCTTGTGATGTCACAATAACGTCAAAATGAAAGGAATTCGTATTATTATATGTTTTCTTTGTAGCCAGATGTAATAGTTAATATTTCTTATAAATATCATACTATTTTAAACAACTTGATTTTTGGGGCCAAATCTGGGTCTTATTGCCACTCATCCTTTATATAACAGCACTAAATTTAGGACCTGAATACATTAAAATACCATTGGTTTAACATGAAAATAATAAAAATCAAAGAAACAAAGCATTAAATATGTACATTTAAGGAAAATAAATCACAATAATTCTATTGTCTCATAAAAAAATTACCATTTTTGCGTTTTTGGTACCAAAATTTATATAAATTATTTTTTCTATATGCAAATTTATATACAATTGGTTTGAAAGCACACCCAAATTTATATATTTCATGCAAAAAACCACACCCGAATTTTTGGCATATCCCCGTATACCAAAATAATGGAAGTTATCCCCCGGGGTTCAACTGCGCGATGTATTCCTTGTACTGTGTATTTGCTTGTGTATCAATCTGATAGCGAGTTCATATTTGGCACATGCAGGTATCGTCTTTACCTTGGACCAATAAAACTCTTTGTCCACACCTAGACAAATACCATATATACACATAAAGTGTTTTCATAATTCTATAATTGAGGTTTAAAATACTTGTGCACTTTATCTCTGCAAATTAAAATTTCATGTCCGGGAGAAGGTATAATATATATTTCAACTGCACCTGCATATTTATTCCACCTAAGACAGTTTCTACTAGAGAAATATTATAATACATTGTACTTGCAAAGTACTTCAATTTTCCTTTTGCAATTATACGGGGGGAATTTTTCTGTAACATTTTATTATTCGGAACAACTATTATGATGGAACTTCTGTCACAGGGTGTCGCTCGTGACATTGTGTTTTCATACTCGTGGTGTGTATTTACCTTCAACAGGTTTAATAATTCGCAAAGATGAAGTATGATTTATAAATTCCGACTCGCAGAACTGAAGTCAACATGTATTGCAGAGATGATGTATGCTATTTTTTTTCTAAATTCGCGGAGATGAAGTGCAGTCGAAAAACGACTTAAACATACTGACAAAATGTGTATACATAACATAAACAGATACTATATCTTTATATATCATAAATTCTTTGAATTACCTGAAACCCCTGAAATTTACCCATCTTGTTACTTGTTTCTGCCAATTTCTATAACGTGTCAAAGGGGTTAAACATTTAAGGTTTTCCATGGTGAATAAAAGGATATGGAGTAAATGCACATGAGACAAAGTCTCTACAAATACATGGTAAAAAACAAGCAAAGGAACAACGCTTTTATTGTTGTTCTTCATCTTGAAGTCACCATGAGGCCTTCAACAATGAGCTTTGCTCATACCTCATAGTAAGTTCAAGACGGCCCCTAGCACCGGTTTAAGCGGAATTCTTTGCTAATTGTCAAGCAACGCTACATCCATGTCTTTCTTGATCATGGGTGCGGGATTGTCAACAAACATCAATTAAACTGGCAAAGTGCTCTTACAATCACTGTAATCCTTTGCCCGACAAAAACACTAGTGTCTTAAGCTAGTGGACAACTACAACATATAGACAAACACAGGGCGCTCATCAAGTCGAATGTAAGAAAACTTGGCGTTATAAAATAGTGAGATGTGGGCACTTAAAACAGGTGGTCTATATTACATTTCGAAAATTACAAAAATAATTGCCAAAATTTGAAAGTATCAATAGTATATCCATATGAGAAATTCTCTAACGCACAAGTACACCATAACTGAAAAATATAGAGAGCATACATCTCTCCCACGGGGAATCGTTTTTAGGAATCAACACTGCAGGAGACAAACTCCAGTCGTAAATGGTAAATAAAAGGATATGGAGTAAATGGACATGAGACAAAGTCTCACCAAATACATGGTAAAAAACAAGCAAAGGAACAACGCTTTTATTGTTGTTCTTCATCTTGAAGTCACCATGAGGCCTTCAACAATGAGCTTTGCTCATACCTCATAGTAAGTTCAAGACTGCCCCTAGCACCGGTTTAAGCGGAATTATTTGCTAATTGTCAAGCAACGCTACATCCATGTCTTTCTTGGTCATGGGTGTGGGATTGTCAACAAACATCAATTAAACTGGCAAAGTGCTCTTACAATCACTGTCATCCTTTGCCCGACAAAAGCACTAGTGTCTTAAGCTAGTGGACAACTACAACATATAGACAAACACAGGGCACTCATCAAGTCGAATGTAAGAAAACTTGGCGTTATAAAATAGTGAGATGTGGGCACCTAAAACAGGTGGTCTGGATTACATTTCGAAAATTACAAAAATAATTGCCAAAATTTGAAAGTATCAAAAGTATATCCATATAAGAAATTCTCTCACGCACAAGTACACCATAACTGAAAAATATAGTGAACATACATCTCTCCCACGGGGAATCGTTTTACGGACTCCACACTGCAGGAGAGACAAACTCCAGTCGTAAATGGTGAATAAAAGGTAATGGAGTAAATGCACATGAGACAAAGTCTCTACAAATACATGGTAAAAAACAAACAAAGGAACAACGCTTTTATTGTTGTTCTTCATCTTGAAGTCACCATGAGGCCTTCAACAATGAGCTTTGCTCATACCCCATAGTAAGTTCAAGACGGTCCCTAGCACCGGTTTAAGCGGAATTCTTTGCTAATTGTCAAGCAACGCTACATCCATGTCTTTCTTGATCATGGATGCGGGATTGTCAACAAACATCAATTAAACTGGCAAAGTGCTCTTACAATCACTGTTATCCTTTGACCGACAAAGGCACTAGCGTCTTAAGCTAGAGGACAACTACAACATATAGACAAACACAGGGCACTCATAAAGTCGAATGTAAGAAAACTTGGCGTTATAAAATAGTGAGATGTGGGCACTTAAAACAGATGGTCTGGATTACATTTCGAAAATTACAAAAATAATTGCCAAAATTTGAAAGTATCAATAGTATATCCATATTAGAAATTCTCTCACGCACAAGTACACCATAACTGAAAAATATAGAGAGCATACCATGTTTATTTCATGACTGCAATAAACTTTCTTTAAATCATATGAACTGTGTCCAAGTACTTCAAAAGTCAAATTTATCCCTATCTATTAAATTTGTTTATAAATATGTTGTTATAAGGTGACAGGTATTTTATCCGTGGAAAAACACCAATGATGATTGATTATCTATAGTTATACCATGTTTGTACCTACACGGGAGAAACAGAAGTTCCGAAAAAGGATGTGTATATCTGGAAACAAAGTACGAAGTTATTCAAATATGTATTCTGTATATGACAATTCCGACAAATTATGTCTCAGCAGTGCATTTTCATGTCAATTATCGAATTCCATACACAAAGTAATTATTTAAACAATGAAACAATAAAAGCGTTGTTCATTGGCTTATTTTTACCGTGTATTTGTAGAGACTTTGTCTCATGTGCATTTACTCCATATCCTTTCATTCATCATAAAGTTATTATTTTAAAATGTGAAAAATATATTGATTCTTCACCCGTGATTTTTTTTTCTTATCTTTCTTTTGATTTTTTTTTCTTATAATCGAGAGATAGTTCTTTATTTCATATAGCATTGTTGGGTATTAATTCAGTTGATAAAAACCTGGTTGCAATAATAAACGTATAATGATGAAACTGTAACAGTACACCGGAAAAAGGCAAAGATATAGCATACAAAAACAATATATAGAAACTTTATACCTAAACTGTTCACCGAGAACTCCGCTTTATAGGGGTAAATATAAGCTTTTCAAATATGCAAATACTTTTCGGCAGAAACTTATAATGAAAATGATATCTTGGATTTACTTTTAGGTCATATTGGTTATTTGTTCTCTATCAGTTTTAAATATTTTTGAGTTAATGGTCTTCCAACGTTTTGATTTTATCTGCACTGAAGAGACATAAGTTGTCGAAATGCACATATACAGAAAATAATTTACGTTAACTTCGGTATTTAGTTATCTGATATCAAACACATAGCCGCTGTCAACGTTTTCAAAATTTCTGAATTTGAATTAATCTTTAAACATTTCATAATAATTTTAATATGAAAAGAAAGTTAATGATATAGGCTTTCCGAATATATGATTATTATTTTGACAGAATGGTTATGAAGCAAAATATTTGAAATCAACACGCGCAAATTTCTGTAATCGAAAATCTCGTCCTGTCAAGATTCTGAATTCGTCTTTTTATATTTTCTAATCATTTTTACAACCGAAGATAGATATTTCTTTCTTCTTTAAAATCATTTTTATTTTTTTCAAATACCTCAAGAAAGTTATGGCCAAAAATGTACAAAAATTTCTCGTCAATTTTTTCCCGTCCTGTTTTTAGACCACCCAAGTTTTTCTGTTATACCACATATTGATACATTTCTATTGAAAATTGGCAATTTTGATTTTTATATGTGACTTTCGTGTAACTACTGCAGTTATAAGTCTTGTCGCTGAAACGAACATGCAAATGGTGGTTCTTGACGTTTTGAGATCTTGAACAGTCTTTAAAAGACGTTGAATGTTTACTGTTGAAAAGTTCCTATAAATAAATTACACATTTATGTGTCTTGCAGTTGAACTCAGGTGACCCATTCAGTTGGCGAATCCTTAATGTCAAGGTACAAAACTGCGATTAAAGTAAATAGATAATATGAACTAGACGAATGGAAAATGTACTGCATAATCGTCGGTGCACGATAATAGGGATTGTGCAGACGAACGCCTGATAAAAGCAATCGTGCAAACTAACACACGATACTAGCGTTTGTCCAGACGAACGAATTATTATTCTACAGTAACCAATCAGATTTGATTATTTGGACTGCAATCGTTCGTTTCCTTGCACAAACGAACGAACGCGTTTATCGTGCAGACGAACAATCAACGGAAACGAACGGAAAACGATACACGAACGAACCAAAAACGATACACGGACGAACGAAAACGAAAAACGAACGAGAAAAAGGACAAGTTAAATGAATCAGGGAGAGTACATATTTGTTTTATACTGCAAATTTAAAGAAAATTGAATTTAGTACAAAATTTGGGGTACCCCGGGTCTACTACCTTAAAAACATTGAAAATAAATACGCTGCTGAAATTAATTGCCACAAAAACACAGACAAAAAAGGCGGAATTTGTTATGAGATTTTTTTTCTTTTTTTTGCTTTAAAAATGATTTCAACAAATAAAATTTATAACAAATAACAAATTATTACACATTAAATAGATAAAATAGTATGAAAATAATGTAAACACGTTTTATATACAAAAAAGAGAGGTTAACTAAATGAAAGCATTAGGAAACAGTACATGCAGACGGGTGTAATTTTATGTAAAATCAATTGTTTGATTCTGTGCCTTTTAACTCCGAACATAACAGTTAGAATTAGGCGTTCTTCAATCTGAAAGTATTTTCTATTATGTATAGATCATTATGTTGCACACAACTCTATACAATATGAATGGTAATGTGTTGGTAAGGTGAGCTCCAAAGGTATAATAAATGATTCCGAATGCCAACAGTGAAGAAAATAATCTTTTAAACCTGTGAGCATCGGAAAATCCAGCAAGGTCTTGGACTGGATTTGAACCCCTGCTTTGTTGTTATCTATGGACACACTGCCTGTCAAGTGTCATAGACCACTCGGCCTTCTAGGCTATAGAAGAAAATAGCTTTCGATAATCGGGTCATTCCTCCTCGTAGGAAATCTTGAGTTGTAACATAGTACACGTTGAACATTAGAATAAATTATACTGTTACAATTGTAAATTACTCATCCTTTTCATAGATACTTTAACCTCTATACAAGACAAATCAACAGTTAAAGGTAAGTACCATAACAATGCAAGCAATGATCAATATTTTTATTTTTGGAAAGCAATTTATAAAAGCGATATCGCTTGTTTTCCAATCCATTTCCTGTATTTAATTGTGTATATTTAAATATTGATTATTTGAATAAAATTATATCTACACTAATTAATTTAATAACTACTATCAAATTTCACAGAAAAAGATAAAAATATATTTTTCAACTTAAAGTTGCTGCCAATTGTAAAATGAAGCTGTTTTTCAACTAACAGTAAGAATAAAATTAAAGCAGTGGGCTTACAGAACCTTATGTTGAATAGTTCATTGGAAAATTTCATATCCGAATTAGTTATTATATTGGTATTTCTACAAGTCTTAAAAGATGTTAAATGCACGTAACTTATGTAATGTACCGTATAGCGGGTTATTTTCGCGGGTCAAAACATTTCGCGGATTTAAGTGGAAAATGCATGCCAAAAATTTTAGCGTTTTAAATTTTCGCGGATCGTCTTAAGAATACATATATACATGAAATCATTATGCTAAACTCCTCAAGGGATCTTGATGAAAAATGTATACTGAGGTTACATTATTTAATTTGTCAGTTGATAATGCGTCTGGAGCTGGCATGTCAGTTAACTGCTAGTAGTCTCTTGTGATTTCATGTTTATGTCCGTGTATTTAGTTCTTTCAGTTTTATTTTTCACAATTGACTCGGTCCTGTTGCCAACTGAATTTTACTGTTGTTACGATTGTTTCTTTTTTTTTATTTATCACATTGGCTATAGGGGGAAGGTTATGGCCCAATAAAACTAGTTTAACCCCGCCGCAGCAGGTTTGCGCCTGTCCTAAGTCAGGGAATTTATTAAGCCTTTGTGTGTCTTGTCTGTTTTCTAGTTAGTTCACTTTATGTCTATGGGAGTCTAGGATGATGTTTATTTCGCTGAACTTGATTACTCTTTATTTAGGGGCCAACTCCGACCTGCCGTTTGGTGTGGGGTTTTCTCACCGTTCATTGAAGATCTTATGGTGGCTTTGAGTTGTTATTACTCCCCTTTGGGTCGTTGTCTCTTTGACACATTCCCTATTTCCCTTCTTTTTCCTATAAAATATTTGCGGAATTTATTTTCGCGATTTACATTCATCCGCGAAAATTCGCGAAAATTACCCGCTATACAGTATTTCTCAGAATAAATATTATCTTGTACATAACGGTCCATCAACGCATGGTTTAACAGATATTACTTGACTTTGTATTATAGAATTAAATGGCAATTCAAAAAAAGATAGTTTGTAAGTTTCAGAAACAAAATTAACATTGGCAGAAGATATATGAGACACGACAATACAAACACGACCACAGATGGGGCTTCACCTACATTATAAAAGACATAAAATATTACTTAAAAGGATTGAAAATAAATAGGCTGCTGACATTTATTGCCACAAATAACACAGACAAAAAATACGGAATTGTTATGAGTTTTTTCTTTTATCTTTTATGTATTAAAGTTGATATCAACAAATAACATTTATAACAAATTGTTACACATTAAATAGATAAAATAGTAAGCAATGAATCTAAAACGTTTTATATAGAAAAAAAGAAAGGTTATCTAAATGAAAGCATCAGGAAATAGTACATGCAGACGGGTGTTACATTACTTAAAGTCAGTTGTTTGATTGTGTGCCTTTTAACTCCAAACATTACAGTCAGAAATAGGCGTCCTCCATTCTGAAAGTTTTCTCTACTATGAACAGTAATTAGAATAAATTATACTCTTACAATTATAATAACTCATTCTTTTCATAGATGTTTTAACCTCTACACAAGACGAATCAACAGTTAAAGGTAAGTACCATAACAATGCAACTAATGATCAATTTATTTTTTGACTACTATCAAAATTCACACAAAAAGATTAAAATATAAGTTATTAACATAAATTAAATGATACTTTTTGTCAACTAAAAATTAGAATTAAATAAAAGCAGGGGTTTAAAGAACATTATGTTGAATGGTTTAGGGGAAAATATCATATCCGCATTAGTTATTATACTGGTATTTCTACAAGTCTTAAAAGATGTAAAACGCACTTAACTTATGTAATGTATTTCTCAGAATATCATCTTATACATAATAACTGCCCGTCACCGCATGGTCTTGCCGATATTTACTTGAATTCTTATCATAATATTAAGAAGCAATACAAAATTGATAAAAAGTTTCAGAAACAACAGAAAGATTGGAAAAAGATGTATGTAACACGACAATACAAAATGGGGGTAACAAAGAATTACCGAACAAAGTTGTCAAGAGCCGAAGTCTATGAGACAAAATGACAAATCAGGTTGAACTAACACATTACCAAGGTTACTGTAAATTTAGTTTCTGCATATGCCAATTCCGACAACTTATGTCTCATCAGTTCAGATAAAATCTCACATTTTGAAGACCATAAACTCAAATATGTTTAAAAACTAATAGAGAAAACCGTGGAAATCATAGAAAAATATTCGACCGCAATTGCCCTGACTTGGTACCAGCATTTCAAAAGAAATGGTCGGTTAAATCGGTTTAATGCATGCCAAACCTTCCCTTTCATTGCGGTAGAGTCCGGCAACAACTCAATTGCTATTGGAAGGTCGTAGAAAGTTAAAGAAATGATCATCCCAGTAGTAAATAAAAAAAAAATTGAATCAGAGTTCGGACCGAAACGTCAAAATATTCCACAAGGGACTGATATCTATTAAAGATTAATGATCGAATGAGACCGAATTTTTTGATTATCAAGGCGGTCACAGAGACAACTACATTGTATGTCGAATGAGAAAGTATGTATCATTTGTGCTAGCTCTCGCGGAAACGAATCAACTGTCAAACATATACTTCGTAAGCAGAAGCTGGAATATTACTGCCTATGTTAAGAAAATTGATAATTGTGAAATTAATATCTCCTTTTTGTGGTAAATTTTAGTACTGAGATGACCATTTTAGTCAAATTCAAGATGCAAGTCCAAACAAAAATGTAGATCTACTGGTTTCTGTCGTTTCCTTTATCCCTAGTTCTGGTAGATATATTAATGAGATCTATTTAGCAAAAGATGCGTTATTGATGGAAAGAATATCGTAAATATATCTATAAGTGAGATTGAAGGATCTAGCATATTTTATTTTATGATATTTCACGAATTCCTGAAAAAATTCATTCTCATAAGAATATCAATTAAGTCTGCAAGTAGCGGAGCACAATTAGTGCACATTGGTATGCCAAATTGCTGTTGATAAAAAGGATCTCCAAACGTGACAAATATATTATCTATTAAAAAAATCAAGCTTACTGCACACCTTATTTTCATCGTAGCATGCTTTTCTTTTTCAATTTGTTTTTGAAAAAAAATGTTTATCTATAACCTAATACTACATTTTTTTGAATCGGCAAATGATTTTTCATTGATACCTTTGATGAGGGATTTTAGTCTTATACGAGGAAGCGTGGTAAACAGTGTGAAAAAAATCAAATGATTTCAAAGAATGTATTGGGGAAAATTAACGGGATTTAGGATTTTTCAATAAATTTTCGAATTTTTAAGTATCCACATATGATTTTTGTCATTTCGGGCATGAACAGTTTCACAGTTTGCTTGATTCCTGTCTTTGACTGCAAACAAAATCTTAGTTTAATAGACAATACAGGAGTTCAGCAAGATGAAGATCTTGTGATATATCTTTCCTTATATGGAATTTTTTTCGTAATTTTGGTATCCAATATAGGTATGGCAGGTCTTGATTGTTTTTTTAGTATGGATATTCCAAGGAGGACATGAATGACCCGTAATTTGAAAGGATTTCATCTTTATCAGATGAAACTCTTTTGGAAGTAGCACTTTCCAGTGTATTGTGAACAATGCTTATTTTTTGATGGGGCATTTTCATTAATGTACTTAAAAGTTATTAGAAGCTTTGTCTGCAGATACAACAGCATATTTGTCATGTAATGTAAAGAGGCACTTACTGGCTTCGTGATCTTCAAATACAGACTTAGGTCGATTGTTTAAACATTTGCGTAGTTTGTTAACACGACTCAGAGTTGAAGATCGAATGGATTTTGCCCGGTGTGACAACGATTACACACGGGGCTATCCCTACATTACAAAGGACATTAAATATGATTTAAAAGCATTGGAAATAAATACACTGCTGGAATTTATTGCCACAAATAACACAGACAACAAAGGTGGAATTGTTTTGAGATTCTTTTCTTTTTTGTCTTAAAATTGAAATCAACAAATAAACATTTATTACACATTATTACACATCAAATAGATGAAATAGAAATCAGATAATCTAAAAACATTTAATAATAAAAAAGAAAGGTTATCTAAATAAAAGCATCAGGATCAAGTACATGTAGACAGTGTAATTTTACGTAAAAATCGGTTGTTTGATTGTGTGCCTTTTAACTCCAAACATAACAGTTAGAAATAAGCGTTAACCCTTCTGAGAGTCTTCTTTATTATGAACAGCAATTAGAATAATAATTGTAAATCACCCATTCTTTTCACAGATGCTTTAACCTCTATACAAGACAAATCAACAGTTAATGGTAAGTACCATAACAATGCAAGCAATGATCAATTTATTTATTAACTGCCATCAAATTTCACATAAAAAAGATTAAGATATATTTAAATACTTATTAAATTTGCTGTCAGTTGTTAAATGACAATGTTTGTCAACTAACTGTTAGAATCAAATTAAAGAACCTTGTGTTGAATGGTTTAGTGGAAAATTTCATATCTAATTTATTATATTATTATATTGGTATTTCTGCAAGTCTTAAAAGATATAAAACGCTACGTAACTTATGTAATGTATATCTCAGAACAAATATTATCTGATATCTATATTATAATATTATACACCTACATTATAAAAGACATAACTTTAAAGCGTTGAAAATAAATGCACTGCTGAGATTTATTGCCACAAATAACACAGACAATAAAGGCGGAATTGTTATGAGAATGTTTCCTTTCTGTCTTAAAGTTGCTATCCATAACAATTATTTATTATAAATTATTACACATTAAATAAATAGAATAGTCAGCAAATAATCTAAACACGTTTTCTATACGAAAAAAGAAAAGTTATCTAAATAAAAGCATCAGGAAATAGTACATGCAGACGGGTGTAATTTTACGTAAAATCAGTTGTTTGATTATGTGTGAAAGGATATTGAGGAACAATGCTTTTATTGTTGTTCTTCATCTTGAAGTCACCATATTCGTCTTTTAACTGCAAACTTAACAGTTAGAAATATGCTTCCTCCATTCTCAAAGTTTTCTTTATATGAATTACGATAATTTATACTCTTACAATTGTTAATTACTAATTCTTTTCATAGATGCTTTCAGCTATATACAAGACACATCAGCAGTTAAAGGTAACTACCATAACAATGCTACTAATGATCAAACTTATTAGAATAACAATTAACTGATCATTTAAGAATCGAGAATACATAGTATTTCCTTGAGACAAATACTGTTAAAGTACTTTTGTTCATGGAGTTCCAATTTTCGTGGATTTCGTGGTTCGATTCAACTACGAAATTAGGTTCCAACGAAATCCATTTTTCTTTTGACTTTTAATGCATAGAATTCGAAACCAGGAATTTAAGTTCCCACGAAATAGTGATATGTATGAAAACCACGGAAATGAGTATCCACGAATAAAAGTACTGCCACAGTACTACATAATAAAAATTCCACACAAAGAATAGTGTCAGAGATTTAACATTGATTGCATAGTTGAAATGCACTTTTTACAATTTTAGGTAATGATAGAAATTACTTCTGGCATTTCAGTATATAAACAAATAAAAAAGGTTTATCTTAAAAAAATCGTTTTACATACATAGATGCAAAAGCTGATTAAGACATTTTAATGATTATTTGTCTCAAAATACAAGTATATATTACACCTATTACTTATTTCAAACATTGCGAATGTTTAACACAGTAAAACTTTCGATTATTAATTACAAAAATCCCAGAAACCCATGCCTTTGAAAAAAAAAAGAAAAAAAGAGTTACTCTACCGGTGTCATATGAGATACAGTAGGTGCTTACTCTACCTCAGCTATTGTTTTTAATTTGGTCCCGTTTGTTCATTTTTATGCGTGTCCCCATTTTTCCATTCTGTGCAGTATTTATGTGATATTTTTGTTTCTTTTCGTCCGATATTGTCATTGTCGTCGGATCAATCGTTTTGGACTGACGGCTCGGTTCTCAATAAGTTGAATACAAAAAACGTATTGTCCCTTAATCGGTATATCAGATTCAATTGTACCACACCAAAATAAAGTTTTGCTTTTTGAGGTTCTGGTTAAATATCCATAGACCAAACACACCCAACAAAGAAAAAGTGCTTTTCATTTTCTAGGTATTATATCATTTTGTAAGCATATCTGTTTTTCATGAAAAATAAGTTTACTTATTATTATTATTTGTTTGCTTATTTTGTTTTGTTTTTAAGAACATTTGCAATTTGGTGGACTTAGTAATTATGTGATTTTACCGCTATTGTCGTTTCTGGTACTTTTCCTAATATCTGTAGCATTTACGACTTGCTTATGCCGTCGATGCAAAAAGATACCAGTTGTTATGAACAACAATTTGTTGGAGAACATTCCTTCAAATGACCATTATGAAACAATAGACGAATCTTGCTTCATTCGTTCACCACAGAGTGAAGAAACCAATGCTTCAATCCAGATTGATGTAACAACAACGCATGATTATTTTGAACCATTAGATATCCAAGACCTGGATGTTAATTCCGAGTCACTTCCTACCTCAGATATTAATCCGATGATCTCAGTCGGAGAGTATCGAAATACATACAAAATTCTACTTAGACGTGAGAGAGAAGATCATGAATACCAGCAGTCCGCAAACACTTCATCTGAAATATCCCAAACACAACGGCATAATGACGATTATATTGATCCAATTCACGACGACCATGAAAGCAATGGTATTTCCAGTCATTATGAATATGAACAAGCAATTCCACCTCGTAATAATCTTTCAAGTGAAGGCGACAACAATGAACAATATAACTGTCCCAGTGTTTGTGAAATGCCACTTGATTCGTCGGATGATACAATTCCTACTATCTCAACAGAAAAACGAGAGACCGAACTTAGTAGTTGTTCAGACAAAAAGTGTGAAGAACAATGATTCGGAGAGAAAAACATGTCTATGAAAATTGTAAAATCTAAGTGTTTATGTAGTCAATATTTAGAAGAATGCTTTTGGTTATGATACAAAGTTAAGTTTTTAATTTGTGTAGAAGAAATGGGCAAAGTTTAATTTATTGATTTTTATGTATTTCTTGTATATTGAATTGTAAATCACATCTTTTTATTTCATTGTAACATATAAATTATAACTTGTTCATATTTCGTTGATTCACTCAACATATAACTTGATAGTCGTACTGAAATAAACACGTGTACACACATACATGCATTGGCTAAGTATAAAAAATTATATAATTTGAACATGTTAGTATTTACGTTTCAAACCCAAGTCAGACGACAGACTGATATGCCACTGTCAGTACTTACCAGCAGACTAAGTATGGTAATATAAAATGTTGCGGCAAAATTGAAATAACATCAATTGTTGAAGACCGTACGGCGACCCCTAGATGCTTTGTCTTGGGTAGTTTTAACCTGGAGATGGGATGTTGTCCCCTTGACATTTACCCCGTTTCCTTTCTTTTTCATATCAATAAAAAAATACTTCGCAAACCAACAACTGGAGCAACATTGTTATGAATGACTTGAGATGCTCCAGAATACTTTACATACTGCGCGCTTCACAGTGAGAAAATCAAAATAAGTGATAACCATCAAAATTTGACACCCAAGAGGGTTTTAAATGATTACTAGCTGCGGTAACTTTTCTCTCATTGATACCAACACAGCTTCATGTATACTCTACGAAGGTAACAAAGGCCGAATATATCCTAGATTAGGCAGTTTTTTAAAGGTGTTTTTGCGCTTTTTGGCGGTTGACGTGTAAACTTCATGGTTCACGGGAACAAATTAACTGAAATTTAAACTTCATACGATTTAGCGTTAGGTGTATTGATTCTGAAAAAAGAGAAGACTCACATTTGATAAATGCAAAACAATGTGATTATTATGTAGTTTATATGTCAGTTGTTTATTTTCTTAAGCAAAGGTATGAAGCAGAAGCTGGTGTAAATACAGTTAACTCACTGTCAAGCTTCTGAGTGTTCATTTGATATTCTATCTTATTAAAAGATACTGCGTGCCATTGTACTTTGAACTACTGCGTATGTTATTGTGGTTGCTTTTCCATTATTTGGCATTGCACAAAATCATGTTCTTCTTTCATAATTGATGATGCTCTTATACGAAATTTATTTAGAAGTATTTCAATTGAAGTTTCATATGTAAGAAGGCTGGATATCTTAGTCAACGGAAATTATGATCTTAGCTAGCTGTCACTAACTGCGAGCGTTTGTCAAGGCAGTACCCATGTGAATTGTCTAAATGTTTTATTTACTTTATTGTAAAGGTACTCATCTTGATAATGTGAACTTTTTTCTAGTTTGATTTTCACTGTGAGTCGTTTTGTGTTTTTATTTTTAGTCATTCACCACATATAGGGGAGGGTTTGGATCCAAGAAAACGAGTTTAACCCCTTCGCAATTTTTCGCCTTTCTCAAGTCAGGAATATGTTGGTGATTGGCTTATCCTTATCTTCATAAAAAATTTAAGTTTCTTGATATTCGGGTTGTTTCCATCGATTTATTCACTTTTTTTACTTTTTGGGGCCATTTAGGGCTTGCTATATGGTGTGAGGTTCCTCATTGTGTTGAAGACCGTACGGTGACCCCTTGATGCTTTGTTTTGGGTCGTTTTAACCTGGAGATGAAAAGTTGTCTCCTTGACATTTTACCCCATTTCCTTTCTTTTTCATAAACGAGGTTATGTACAAGGCGTTAGGTTATGGTGTTACGAATGGTCAAAATTAACATGTAAAAGCAAAGTAAACTAAAAAAAAATAAGCCGCAATTTATAAGGTAAAAGAGACAAAATATACCAAATTAAAACAATGAAAAAGAGCTAATGAACAGGAACAGAATAAATGGCCCGAATTTGTAACTTTCTTGCCTTCAACTATGACGGAAAAGTAAGACAATTATGGAACTGCAAGAACAAGAGAAAGCAAGCCAACTGATGTGTATCATAATTTACTTCCGTAAATAATCGCGTGCTGGCTCCTGGACTTTGTCTGTATTATGAAGATGTGTAATTCTTATAAAGGAATATAATAATAAAATAAACTGTTTCTTAACAGTAATCCCTAAGAGTCGAACATTACCAAGAAAATGTCGTTTTTTTCATCCTTACTTGTATGTACAAGGGCAGTAACATGCATGTCCCATGTGTTGCGGTTGACACGTCGAAATGTTAATTTATTGGGCAATCTTTTCCTTTGATGACGCTTTGTGAATGTTCCACCAAACGAGCACATAATCTTCAACAAGTTTCGCCCACGTAGATCTCCTTACATGTTTAAAACCAACAGCATACATTACGATTTGTGTAATTCACATCGAGGAGTAAAGCTCTTCAAATGATTAGTGTGAAGCTTGCCCACAATAACAGCGGAAAATGACCGCTAGCCCACAATAAGAAAAGACACGTTCGGCAAATTTCTTAGAAATTTGTATACAAATCAATAAAAATGACAAAGGAATAAGATTTTAACTAAAATAAGGGTAGATATATGTTCTATTGATTTTTTATCAAACCAGTTTATACGTGTATGGTGCTCTCTTGGAGGTCCGCGCTATGGCCCGTTCTTTTTATAATTACAATTTTTATATTCTAAGGCGTCTATGTTGCATTCGAGAGGACGGATTCTTTTTTTTAACTCGAATAAAGCGGTGCTATTGTGTAAAATAGTGTTTACTATGTACAGATTTGCCAATTTTTAACTTGATTGTTGTCTTCTTTTGAAGATCAATTGTCCAAATACAAAGAAAGGAACATACATAAATTTATCAAAAACTTAAATATACGCATACTATTTGCTTTCACAAAATGATCATTGTAACTAAGAGGACTACTTTTCAGAGAGGAGGGGGTTTTCGGGTGAATTTGTAAATGAATAACTTAATCTTGGTGCCGGTGAAAAAAAATTCTACTTGACATAAAAATGAATAATTTAATTTTGATTTGAAAAATAAAATTTTGATTGAAAACGCAAATCAATAAATATATGTGACATTTGGTAAAAATAGATAATGTGTTCTTTATTTCATAGAAAAACACTTTCTAGGCAAAATCACCCCCAACCTGACCCTCTGAAAATCAAATAGCTGTCCATAAAAAATTATACGAAAATAGTGCTTACAAAACAGAGCAAAAAATTGGACATAATATACAGTATCTTAATTGTATGTAATGCAAGGCTGCTATTTATTTTAAATAAGAAAAAGGATTAAAATCCATAAAATCAAACATTCCAGCCCGATAAATCTATTTTGTAGTGGAGTATTCTAAATACCATTTACCATTGAGGTGGATAATAAGAAGAAATGTCACAATTAGTGATGCTAACCAGGAGGGGTTTTTGCGAAATAATTTAGACTGGCATTGTACCCTAAAATCAAAGGAATAAATGACTGTTACATCCTATTAAGGTGGATACCTTAGTTTCGTGCAGTGAATATGGAAATTTGGACATTTGATAATGTGGTCTGGACCTTTCTAGGGGCTTCGCAAAGTTAGGCCTTATATGGCAGGTAGGTACATGTAATACTTTTCATTTGAGCTATAGCGTATGGTCCCTGGACCACTACGAAAAAAATGGACCACTACGAAAAATGTCTAGATGGTATCCCACATCGAAAAATACTCGATTCTGACCAACTTGGCTAATGTGTGCTATACCTTGCTAGGGGCTTCGCAAAATCCGGCATTATATATGGCAAGTAGGTAAAGGTAATTGCATTCATTTGAGCCATAGCGTATAATCCTTAGACCAATACAAAAATTTTGGGACCGAATTTACAGATGGTACCCTAGGTTCGTATAGTAAAAACGGCAATTTTGACCAATTTTGACATATAATGCCCGACTTTGTTAATCCCCTTGCAAGGTCCAGTCCACATTAAGTGGGATGTAAAAATCCTGCCAAATCTTGAACAGTATCAAAGACGAGAATAAAACATTAGTTTTCTGCACTATGCAAATATTAAATTTAAATACATTTAATAATATTATAAAATAGACTGTTGCTTACATTCATATCAAAAGGTTTCCCAGTTCCAAGAAAATGGAAGATTTTTTGTTCAAGGAACTGTCGTTGTTTTTTTCCTGCACTAGTTTGTATAAGGACAGTTACATGCATGTCCAGTATGCTGTGGCTAGCTCGCCGGCGACAGGTCCTTGTCGTCATTGATAATGTCCAAGATTTGGCACGATTCAAACAGATTTCTCAATACTATATTCTAGCTGGCTGTATGACGGGTGCCATGCGTGGAGGAGATCGTGCTTACCCTTCCGGAGCATCTGATGATATCCCAGTATTTATAGGGGTTCACACTGCTAGTGCTTTAGGTTTGTGGCGTTCTTGTACATTTTTATTTGTTTTGTTTTGTCTTTGTCATACTGTCTCAATTCGTGTTGCTGTGAATTGCCCTGAGTTTGGATTTATAATTTTAGAATTTTCCTTTTCCTCGTTCTTGCTTCGGTATTCGTTTGCCGATGTATTCCACCTTCTTCTCCGTATATCAGCCCGGTAGTCCCCTAGTCGAAGGTCATACAGCCGAAACGTTGGACAGACATCCCTCTATCCATTTTTTGTCCCTTTTAGTTGTTTTTTAATTTGTATATTTTTTGTGTTTTCTTACCTTTTAATCAACTACATTTTTGTAAACCATTTTTTTCTTAAGTATGAATCGTCTTCTACAGTATTAATTTTACATGGCTTGTATCTCTTGGTGTCATTTACTTTTTTGATTTTTATATTATGATAATTAAACTATCTTATTTAAATATCCCGTTAAAAAGGAAATCCGGACGGTGAAAGTTCTTTATTACAAAATAGTCTACTTTATATCCTATTTTCCCGCAATTTTATTTGGTAATGTGTTACACATTGGTCTTATGCCGTCCTGTCTTAATCGGCTTAATATGCTGATTTAGGTTCGAACTATTGTACGTCCCCTATTGATTATAAGTATTACCCCTCCCCCCGTCACAAAAGTATACATTTTGCATAATTTTCATAATATAAAACTTCCACATGCACAGTGGAACTTCCATGGCTCGAACACCCAAGAGACCGATAAAACAATTTAACCTAGAGGGGTGCGTTTTTAATACACAACAATTAATTTCATGACTAACAGGTTTTTAGTTGCTGTGTAGTTAATGAGGAGTCCTGAAGAGGTCCCATTTCCACGTTACCTCGCTATTAAATTTGTAAAATTATATATGTTAATTAACGCTTGGTTACCTTTTGGCTTTCAAATACAGGAAAACGTACATGTTTCGCGCTGTTTCACGAATCTATATACACAGAAAAGGAATTTTCATGGATCATGCTATTTAAGACGCATCCTCCAATTAAATCAATATACGTTTTATTTGTTATTACTTTATGAAATACTTGAACAGAATATGTAAAAATTGCATCTTTTTTCAATAGACATTATAAATGCAATTTTTTTGTCAAATTTATGAACTTTTCACCCAATTCCTTGAAAACTAGTGACTCTATACCAGTTTTGGAGGCTGAAATAAAAAATATATATCCATGTTCAGTCCACACATATTTTTACAAAATTTGTTTACAACTAAAGAGTATCTCCCTCAATGCATAGCCCTGAATTTTGGCTTTTCTATCTAGATCCTTTTGGTTATTTGTTCTCAATCAGCCTTTATACGTTTTTCGGTTAATGGACTTCCGAATATTTTGTTTCGATCTGCACTGATGAGACGTAAGCTGTCGAAATTCGCATATACAGAACATAAATTAACAGTAGCTTCGGTATTTTATTATTTATGTTTTATTTTTACAATACAAAATAAAAACAAAAAGTCTCTATGTAAAAAAATGTCGTGTTTTCTTTTATTTGAAATATATACCTGTAATTGTTCAAGTTAAGGTCTTTAAGGATAGTAAAAGACATTTTTGTATTTTTTTTAGAACGCTAGCATAATTAGTGGAGGATGTGTATAATGAAAATCATTGTCCTATAAAGTGTAGTTGTTGAGAAATGGACGTTAACGCAAAAATAAACTAAAGTCACTGAAGCATAAAGTATAGGTCAAAGCCACCTATTTGTCAGTGATTTCGGTAGTACTCATCAAAGCAATTAGTTTGTTGGAACATCACTGTCCTTTAATGTGTAGATGTTGAGAAATGGACTTTAACACAAAACTTAACCAAAGTCACTCAAGCATGAAATGTAGGTCAAATATTTACCTACTAGCCTACTATTATTGATCTACCTCTTACATTTCTGAGAAATGTTATAAACGCAAAGCTTAACCGGATGTACGAACGGACGGAAAAACGGACAAGGGTAACACTATATGCCCCTTCTACATTCGTGGGCGGGGCATAAATATGACTTATGATTGTAATAAATAACATGTGTTTCAATTTTTTAAGGGATCGCGATCAGGACCTGCAAAACATTCAAATTTATTTTTATCTAGAATGATGGTTTTTACTCACATTCTGTGTGTATTTACGCAATGAAACAATACCAATCGACGCATGAAGCTTGAAAGTCGAAATAAATTACCATAACAATAAAAAAAAAAAAAAAAAAAAAAAAACCATAATAATTTGTCTACAGCAAGTGTGAAGAATATATAAAATTACTGATATGTTATCTTCTTTAAAATAAAACCGTGCACATCACTAGCAAAATATGTTATTTCTTTTATTATTTAGTCAATATTTTTGATGCCCATTCAAAAATGTGCAAAATAATATAATCGTTAGGAACAGTGAGGTGCTTTTTTCAAGAGGAAAATGATGTTTATTTGATTTAAAATACAACATACACATTTTACGTACAATATAATTTACATTTTTTATTTTCGTGAATACTAAACAGAATTATAACCGGTATCACCTGGGTTCCCCCGTAACTTTATTTGCTTTGTGCTCACTTTTATTGCATCTAATGAAATACTTAATTTTCTTTCCCAGTAAATGACCCTTCAGTGTTATAAACACATATTTAAATGTTTACTCGCACCGTACTTAAGTAAAGACGGGGAATAGACAAGAAATTCTTGGATTCCGCATTCCAAATTCTGAATCCCGTTTTCAGAATTCTGAATTCCTCAAAACGATGTCCCTTCTCGGCTTTCGTATTCTTTCTATCTCTTTGATTATAAGAAGACTAACATCTTTCAAACCCAAATGCGTCATAGATGTAGTCCACTTTAAGCAGAATTTTTTTTTATCTATGAGGTAAGAGTGTTTTCTATTTGTTGAAGACCTCATGCTGACTTCAAAATGAAGAACAACAATGAAAGCGTAGTTCCATTTGCTTAATCTTACCATGTATTTACAGGGATTTTGTCCAATATTCATTATTCCATGTCCCTTCATTTGTTTATTTACGGCAAACCCGACTGGCAAACCAAGTCGCAACTGTGGATGCCCTTTTAAAGATCCACTTAAATATTTTTTATTATGTTCACTGTTTGCAAATATAAGAAAGCAGGTATTTTTTGATAAACAAATTAACTAAAACGAACACCAAACAGATCGTGGAATTCAGACAATAACGCGGATGAATATTGCTGACAAACCTGCTTTCCTGTCCGATTGTTTATAAGATAAGACAATACGATAAGGAAAATGTATTTGAAATTCCGTTAATTACAACAATAAACATCTATAGAGCTCTATACAGCTTTTTTATTGAATATAAAATAAATGCTTACATAATGCATAAAAAGACAGAAATTGCATACAAAAACAAAGTAAGCAAATACAAAACATATAAAAATATTGTTCACCCTATCCTATGATTTAATATGATAATTCGAAATCAATGGTTTATCATATTGTGTTTTAGATTATGACCTAAACATAGTAACAGAATGAATGTAACAAGTTGCTTTCTTTTAAAAATAAAGCAATACGTGAACCCTCGAATGTATAAATTAATGAAGAAATATTTCTAAATGTCAATGTATTCCCAGATGCAGAATTATTATTTTACGAATTTGAAGAAATCAAATAATGTCTGACACAAGAGAATACGGGTGTTACTAAGGAAGAACGAAATAAATAAAAGAAATCATGTTAGATGTGATTTTTATGAATTGTCACAATGTTACATCGAAAGCGAATGAAACTTACATAGTCTTTACGTCCAGGTCAGTCAGTAAAGGTCAGGCGGGTCTAATTTTTATAGTTTATATTCGAGTTCATTTCTCAAATCATATATTTTACTTGATTTGGCAAATATGGGTTCAGTATTCACTCTGTTTATTATATAATATGGCCTGCATCGTGATCATGTTCGCCTTTCCGGAACACCTCATGATACCTCTTTTTTGTTGGGTTTCAATTGTCAGTTTTTAGTGTTGCATATAGAACGCTGTATTTTTTGCCCCAGTCTGTAGATTGTGCTGGAAGTAGTCCCCTCACCAACAATAATAGAGCCTTCAATCGTTGAACATCGAACTGCTTGAGAGCTAATGATCCTTGTGTTGCCATGTCTTTTGGATTTTATGATTCCAAGTCCATTGCTTCGTAATTAATTTGAAAATGTATCCACTGTTAAATTGGGTATTCTTGTATACATTGTGATCATGTTACAGCGAGAAGCGGAAGGAAGAGTTGTCGTGTTGTAAGAAAATATTCACATTTGACCATTAAATCAAAGATTAACAATAGGACGCGATTAACTCAGTTGTGTAAAAGACGTTAAATATTATAGCGCTTGAAATACTTGTTAATCAAATTCTTAAAATAGATAATTTTCTATACTTGAAATATTTTGAATTGTCAAAATATTCATACTTTCTTACAACACGTCAACATTAACCTCCTTCTGCTTAAGCACGACCTCGTGCTTCGGATAAAAAAATTAACGGAAGTTGCCTCTATGAAATCGGTAATTCGGGTGCATGGATGTAGTTTGATTGCTGTTGTCGGTGTATTTCCCTTTCCAACCCCTGGTTATTTAATATGAGCAAGTCATTATGTTCCAGTAGGTTCGTTAGTTGTTCTTTCAGGTCTTGGATATGAGAATTAAAAGATGTCCTTTGTCCCTCCAAAATTTTCTGTTCTTTCAGATGCTCTAAACTTTTTGAATTGTGAAGTTCGCAGATTTGACGTGCGAATTGTTCTCTTTGAGCAACAGTATCTTCAAGGATTCGAATTTAATGGATATTGTCCTGAATATCAGACGGCACAAAACATTGAACTTTCGAAGTGGTTTCATTTGCTGTAATTTCATTCTTCAATAATTGAATTTCCGATGACGCACTGTCAGGATCGGCAATTTTGCTATCTTATCTTAAACGGAGTTCAGTACTTTTACGAAATTCTTCTTGAAGTTGAACTTTCAAGTTTTTAGTTCCTTGGTATATAAATTTGTTTTCTTTTTGTTGCAAACGGAATTTTTCGTTCACTTTTGATAATTTGATTTTTACAGCCTGAAGTTCACACTTAACTGAACTTGTGTTGTCAATTACTGTAATAAATGCAGTATTCCTTAGTCTGAAGAACTGCATTTCGCGAATACCACGTTTGTTGTCAATATATGTCTGCAAACGGGCAGAATCTCTCATCTTTTGACTGTTCGATTTTGCTTTCTGTTGTATCTTCTGGTTTCCAGAATGTCCATCTGGCTTGGTTTTGAGCTACTTGCTACTCTTGTAAAGCACATCCAAGCATAATGTGAATAATTTCAACAGGAAAAACACCGTTTATTTTGTGCAAAACATACAGTTGGGTGCTGGCGCAACATTCCATCCAAGTGCACTCCAAAAGCGTTCCTCGCGTCGAGCCTCGCGTGCACTTCGTGTGCACTTGGAAGTGATTCCATGATAGCCAAGAGTGAACTTGTGACCACTTTCAAGTGCACTTGAAAAGAAGATGCGATCGCGGGAGTGATCGCAAAGTGCACTTGAAGTGAACTTCGTGGCAACTTTTGATTGCTTTTTACCATTGGTCAGTTCAAAACGTGTGATATTGATATGACGAAATTAACTTTAAGCAAAAAGTATGAAAACTCGACGACTTCATTCTCTTTTTAATCTATTTTGATAATAAATTAAAACCAAAATGCCATATAGCGTTGTTTGTTTCATTTATACATTTCATGCTTACATCACGTTATATTATTAATAATTCTTTCAAAAAAGAGTATTTTATCGAGGTCTATGTTCATGCTGGAGACATTAAATTCATTTGAAATTTAAAAAAAAACTTTCTTGCAATACCAAATTTATACATCTTGTGACCTCAAAAGTGGGAGATATTATTTGTCAGTGCTTATTTCAATTGTTGCAACACACATTTATATATATATCTAAAAAAAATTACCTGATAAGATTGAAATGTTTTGCATTTTATCTTTTTTCCTTTATTGCGATACCAAATTTATACATCTTTTGTCAAAAATAACCTCAAAAGTGGGAGATATTTACAGTGGAGATATTATATGTTGGTGTTTATTTCAATTGTCGCGACACAACAGTTATATGTATTTGTCCTAAAATTACCTTATAAAATTGAAATAGTTTGCATTTTAGCTTCCCTCCCTCGTGATACCAAATTTATACATCTTTTGTCAACAATGTACTCAAAAGTCGGAGATAGTATATGTTGGTGCCTATTTCAATTGTTGCGACACAGCATTTTTATGTATTTTCCTCCAAAATAACCTTAAAAGACTGAAATATTTTGCATTTTAGCTTTTTTCCTTTCTCGCGATACCAAATTAATACATCTTTTGTCAAAATTGGACTCAAAAGTTGGAGATATTATATGTTGGTGCTTATTTCAATTGTCGCGACACATTTTTTATATGTATTTTTCCCAAGTTACCTTTCAAGATTGAAATATTTTGCATTTTAGCTCTTTTTCTTTCTCGCAATACCAAATTTATACATCTTTTGTCAAAAATGACCTCAAAAGTGGAAGATATTATTTGTCAGTGCTTATTTCAATTGTCGTGATACAACATTTACCTTGTAAGATTGAAACATATTGCATTTTGGCTTTTTCCTTTCTCGCGATACCAAATTTATGCATCTTTTGTCAAAAATGAATCCAAAAGTGGGCGATATATATGTTGGTGCTTATTTCAATTGCCACGACACAACATTTACATGTATTTTTCCCAAAGTCACTTATATAAAACTTCTTTGAAACAACGGCAGTAGAATACCGAAGGAACAAAGGAGGGAAATCCACAAAAATCGAGGTCCAAAGACATGGCCAAAACGAGAACACAGAAAACAATGGCGCCAGACACAAAACAATGACGTTAGACAGACACAAAGCACAGAAATAGAAATCACAACATTCAAAACAAAGGCACTCACAATGTGAACTCCAGTGAAACTGAGAGTGACATCAGGTGCTCCGGAAGGGTAAGCATGATCTCCTCTGTTAACAGCCCCCGTCACACTGTGAGTGAGTCGATCCAGGAAAATGTCAAAGTCGGTAGTCAAATCCGGGAAGACGTGAATCTAGCTAAAAATGTCCACTTTCATTTGAGATACTGAAACGTCATATCTTTCAATGATGTTATGGTGACGGCCATAGAATTTCTTGAGGGATGAAATTAACATAGGTTGAACAAATCCCTGACTAAGCAGGTTTTGGGACAGTGTTTTTGCTCTGTTTAAAAAATCACTGTACAAACTACACGCTCGACAGTAACGAATCAACTGTGAGATGTACACTCCATAGGCTGGAGAGGTAGGTATATTGCTGCTAAGAAAGGGAAAGTTCACTATTTTGAAATTAAAATCATCACGCTTGTCATATAGCTTAGATTTCAAACGTCCATCCTCGTCAATATACAATAAAAGAGCTAGGTATTAAGCTGAAGTAGGTGTTTCAGTTGTTTCTTTAATCTCAAGCTCATTGGGATAGATCTGATGTAAATACTCCTTAAATTTAGGATTATTAAGAGAAAGTACATCGTCTATGTAGCGGAAGCTGAAATTAAAGGACTGGGCTTAATGTTTTTGTTTTCTTTGAATAAGCCCTTGTACAAACTTGGCCTCGTACGAGTAAAGGAAAAGGTCAGCTAAAAGCGGCGCACAGTTGGTTCCCACGGGAATCCCTATTGTCTGTTGGAAAATACGACCTCCGAATTCGACAAAAATATTGTCGATCAAAAATTCTAACATTTTGATTACGTCAGTCTCAGTGTACTTCTTGTTTGAATCAGTATGGTTTTTAACAAAATATGTCTGGTCTTTCCCTATAACTAAATAGTTGTATCTGCGTTCTCCATTTTTAGTGCTGAAACATTGATGTATTAAATCTGCAGTTACTGTTTTCAGTTTATTGTGTGGAAGGGTTGTATAAAGAGTAAAAAAGTCAAAAGTTTGAATGGTATGGCAATGTGTAAGACTGGTTGAGGATAGCTGTTCAAGGAGATCTTTGGAATTTTAAAGAATCCACATTTGATTCACACCGCTTGTGAAAGGATGTGATAAAGTAAAATATTTAAAACAATGAATTATTTTGGTCATTTGTAAAAATTCAGTATAAACCGCATACAGATTTTCAAAAAGCTATATCGCGACATATAAAACTTCTTCGAAAGGATGTCATAAGTAAAATATTTTTAAAAAATGAATTATTTTGGTCATTTGTAAATATTTAGTATAAACAGCATAATGAAAACCTGACTTTTCAAACATATTTATGCAAAGATTTACAAAAATTTATATCGCGACATATAAAACTTCTTCGAAATGGTATGATCAAGTAAAATATTTTAAAATTAAAGTGAATTATTTTGGTCATTTGTAAAGATTTAGTATAAACCTGACTTTTCAAGCATATTTATGTAAAGATTAACAACTGGGACTGATATAACATATCATATTAGTCCCATATCACAACATATTAAACTACTTCAAAAGGATATGATAAAATAAAATATTTGAAAAAAATTAGATATTTTGGTCATTTGTAAAGATTTAGTATAAATCACATTATGAAAACTTGAATTTTTGTCATTTATAAAGATTGGGTTAATGGGGTATACGCGAGAAGTGCGGCTTGCCTTTTCAAGGGAGAGGGAAACGAGATTGTGGCAATAAAATCGTTGAAAAACGGACCTGAAAACGGGAAAAGGGTGTCCAGCATTAAAAATTGAACCCATGAAACGGAAAAAGTGATCTCTTTTAAAAGTCTTTGTCAAATATTCCCCGCGTCTTTGGAACAGAAAATCGGCAAAAATACGTCATTTCGGGAAACGGATCTACAAACTATGTTTTGAATATGCTTAATGAAAATGTATATCTTCTCCGATCGATGAACAGAATTAGCCTCTAAAGTGTATTGGATCAAATTATGAAGTGCTGAATGTCGAACCGTTTTCTGACTGGAATAAACGTTTTTATAGTTTTCATTTTTGTAGCGTGAAAATATTATCTGACTTGTTTAATGTTTAACAATATTTTATATATAACTGCATTGGTATTTTTTCGCATTTGCTTATCCAAAAGAACGCTTCTTGGAAATATATTTTTATTACATCAGCTATCGCTTAAAATGCGATCTAACTATATATATNACCTCGTTTTAAGTAGTGATCCTCGCGACAGCTTTCAAGTGCACTTGCAATTCACTAGTGAACGTGAAAACACCTGTCATGGAATAGCTACCTATTCCGCGACAGCTAAGAGAACATTCATTTATTCCATTTTTTATGTGTGGTTAATTGAAGTGTGTACCACACATTTGGTGAGTAATTTTGCTTGTAAAACTGCAGACAGAAAGATAGTCAGCAAAATTCCTACTCCATTGTGTAAGCATTTCCAGGTTGTGGTAAATGCCGATGTTTGGACCGGAAGTTTTGAACAGTTGAGAATTCTCTTATTTGGTACGCAACATCTATGTAAAACGGCTTAAATTTATTCGCAAGACATCATACTATTAGATGAAATGCATGATACCAACAGGAAAATTCATTTCAGTCAGTAATTGATTTTCATGACTTCCTGAAGTAATCCGATATAAATATCGAGGTGTCCAAAGTTTATATGACTTCTAAAAGTATTCCGAATAGCTGCTCATGCTTACAATCATTAAATGTCCAATGTAATAGGCGTGAACCGCAAAGGCAGTTCACGCAAAAACAGAGATCATTTTTAGCTCACCTGAACCAAAGGGTCAGTGTGAGCTTTTGCCATCACATTGCGTCCGTCGTCCGTCCATCAGTCCGTCCGTCCGTCGTCCGTCCATCAGTCCGTCCGTTCGTCGTCCGTTAACTTTTCACATTTTCATCTTCTCCTCTGCAACTACTGAAGCAATTTCAACCAAACTTTACAGGAATGAGGTATGGAAAGTTCTATACAAAGATTGCCCATTTCGTTCCGATCCGACAAAAAACATGGCCGCCATCGCGGAACTTATGTTTAACGTTGGACCCTAGAGGAAAAATCACATTTTCATATTCTGCTCTGAAACCACTGAAGCAAATTCAAGCAAACTTTACAGGAGTAATGTACTAAAGGTCCTTAACAAGGATTGCTCATTTCATTCCGATCCGATGAAAAACATGGCCGCCAGCTCAGAACTTGAGTTAATCATTGGACCCATTGGAAAAAAATCACATTTTCATCTTCTGCTCTGAAACCGCTGAAGCAAGTTCTACCGAACTTTACAGGAATGATGTACTAAAGGTCCTCAATAAAGATTGGTCATTTCCTTCCGATCTGACAAAATTTAAAAAAAAAAACCAAAAAATGGCCGCAGCACTTAATATGGATTAACATTGGACTCTATCGGAAAATCACATTTTCATCTTCTGCTCTGAAATGGCTGAAGCAAATTCAACCAAACTTTACAGGAATGATGTATGGAAGGTCCTTTACAAAGATTGCTCATTTCGTTCCGATCCGATAAAAAACATGGCCGCCAGCGCAGAACTTGGGTTTAACATACATGTAGAACCCCATGTAAAATTCACATTTTCAACATCTGCTCTTAAACTATTGAAGCCAACTCAACCAAACTTTACAGAAATGATGTATGGTAGGTCCTTTACAAAGATTGCTCATTTTGTTGGGATTCGACAAAAAAAAAGAAAAAAAAATGGCTCCCAGCATGGAACTTGGTTTAATGGTTTAAAATAGCACCCCTATATGAAAACATCTTTTCATTACATGCACTGAAATTATTGAAGCAAATTCAGTCAAACTATATTTGCTTATTTTGTTTTGATCTGAAAATAAAAGACCGCCAGCACAGAACATGTTTTAACATAGGATCCTATGGGATAAACATCACTTAAGCATTTTATCAGATGAGCGATTCAGGCTGAGTGTATGAGCCTCTAGTTTTATTTTTAGTAAAAAGTAATTCACCTCATGTTTATTATTTAGAAGGGCTTGCAATACATAAATAATCAACATTTTATATGTAATTAACATACTTCGACTGTCAGTTGTTTGTACATTGCTTATAATTTGTGGTAAGCTTTAATTTTAAACCAAACATTTGACATGTTAATGCCATGTAGAATATTTATTGTTAATATTTAGATATTCTTAGATATAAAATATTTCAATATTTATGATTCCTTAAATATTGATATTTTAAGCCTTCGTAGTAACTTGGTATTGTACTGGTATCTTCATCTTGTGCTTTTAATAGCACTGTTAGTCCCAAAATATCATACCTTGAAAAGTAGGAACTTAGGGTAATCAGCTTTTGAATTTTAGGTATATACTTAGCATGGAAAACGTAATGACCTCGGTGCAAAAAAAATGATAGTATATTGAGAAAATGCACATGAGACAGAGGCTCTACAAATACACGGTAAACTCAAACTATTACTGTTTTTTCCTCATCATGAATTCACTATGAAACGAAACTATTAACAACGAGCTTTGCTCATAACTTATTGTAGTTCAAAAACAGCCCATAGGACTGGTTTTAGCGGAGAGCAGAATTAATGCTAAATGCCGAACAACGCTACATCCATGGTATTCTTCACATATTGATTAATTGGTAAAGTATTCGTACAACCTCTGTCAGAAAAAAAGACGAATCGAAGAGAATAGAAACATATAAACAACCACAAGGACCTCATTGAGTCAGCTGCAAGAAAACTTGGCATGATAAAATATTGATATATGAGCGCATCAAACAGAATGTACTACTATTTGGAAATCATAAAAATAAAATTCAAGATTAAAGTGTGATAGAGAGTTATTCTCCCAAGAACAAGTACCAACTAGTTAAAATATATAGAGACCATAGATCTCTCGACGGGTTTTTTTTTACGCAGTCCACACCAAAGGGGAGACATACTTCAGTCTTAAATTAACAATGAATGGACTTTGAGTAAATGCACATGTAACTGTTTTACAGAAAACTATGAAACTATTTTCGTTCTAGTTCGAAGCATACAATATATAAAGAGCATATACATCTTGCACGGGGAATCTTTTTATAGAGTCTATACTAAAGGAGAGAGATACTCTAGTCTTAAAAATAAAAAAAAAAATACCAATATTGGATAATAAACAGTAAATTTTGTTATGATGCACATGTGTGTTTCCACGAGAAACCTCCCATCAACAGCAATAAATCAAATAATATGGAAAGCCATAATCCGAACAATAGTCAGAGAAATAGTAATGATTATCAAAAATATCAAAATAGGAGGCAAAATCCAGTACCAATGACATCAATCGAGTGTCACAAACAGAATGAAGCCTTAGTATTTTTAAAGGGTGAGAATTTTCAAAAAATCGGTAAAAATCTGTAAAACGCATGGTAAAGTCTGACTATTTGACCGCTGAATACCCTCTTAGACTTCTGGTCTACCAGCAGCGGCATCGGTCCAATCGGGTTTCATATATACCCAAGCCGCATAATAAACAGTTACGTAACAATGAAGGTTATAGTGTAAATGCACATGTAACTATTTTACAGAAAACTAATATTTCAGATTGCTAAAATGTTACCTCAGAGAAAATGCAAACGAAAGAGGATCACCACAACTACTGATAGTGCACAAAGTGTCAAATCATCTCCGTCAAAGATACCAAAGAAAGGCTCTGCGCGTGTTAGGAAGTCAAGTACGGTAACCAAAAGCAGTTCGAGTGTTGGTACACGTCCTGCATCTATTTCCGACAGTACAGAACCAAAGCCTTCCAACCTTCCTGTCACTGATAATGCAAGTCATGGGGAAGTGGTTTATAATGCAGAAGGAAATGAAGTTATTTTTTTTTTTGTTAAAATCCTTATTAGTTGTGCGTTATCATGCAACACTGTAAAAATAACTTTTTCTCCAAATGGGGTTTTATAACAAACAGAAAATTCCAACAAGACTGTTAAAATTTTGAAAAGTCATGAAGCGACTCGAGGTACTTGTGATAAGTATTTCTGTCATTAAAGTATGTCTTGTCATTTATACAAAACATTTGTTCTTTGAAAGTAAAATGACGTCACTTGAATGTTACATTGAAATGAATTGAAACATATAGAATTTTTGTTTCTGATAAGAAAATATATTCAACAATAATGGACGAGCCCACTTGGGAACAAGTCTATTATTGGAGACAATATTTGAAGTATCTGAAACAAAACTTTTATAATTATTTTTATCGGCAATTAACTAAATCGTTTGATAGAACAAATTTTGAAAAATGAATCAATTTTCAACAAATCTTGAAATGGAATAATGATATGTAAACAGAATTGGTATGATTCTTCGGTTTTTGTAGATGTTGATTTCTTTGTAATACATTGACAAAGTTGGCGTGGCCTAACATACATTTTGCAAACATTTTTTCGTTTTCGTACATTAGCAAATACTGAAATTATTTGCTCCATGAAATCAATACAAATTACCGATAAAAGAATATACTGGTGCAAGGAACATGATTTGATTATATGAAAATTACCAATACTAAACAGACAGGAAAAGTATAAAACAGGACTCAAATCATTTCCTGATGGAAAACAAACAGAACAAAAGTATTTTACAAGCAATTTATTATCCCATGTATACACATTAATCGTTCTTTGTAAATCGACCCATTCGCTTCAATTTTGCCTATGTAACAGACGCAAATCCTACATTCATAAAATTTTATCACTAACGAAAAGCCCCTTATATACATGTATTACAACCATTAGAAATATAAGTAATAATAATCTTTTTTTCCAGAAAAGGAGGCAACCTTTTGCCAGGTGCACCCAAGCAATTATAGTAATGGCCTAATTTTGAAATCAAAATTCAATGTTCCTGCAGGACAAAAAAGTTTGAAAATCTACGGATCCACTATATGCGAAAACGGCAAAATGATATTTGCAGACACTGGCAACTCGCGTCTACTTGTCATGAACGATGATGGTACTTTATATAAAGAAATAGACGATATTTCAGGTGGACCGAATGATGTTACCAATAAAGATAATAATACTGTTGCTGTGACAACCATGCAAGATGTTCTGATAATTGACCTTGAAACCGGAACGAAGAAAGAAACAATCAAAGTGAATGGGTACTGTTTTGGAATAGCATATCTAGACGGATTTCTGTATTGGTCTCAACTTTCACAAGGTATTCAGATTATTGAAATTTCAACCATAAATATTTCAACCATAATTGGACAAGAGGAAGTTTATTACTGGAGTTATACAGCAACATATCTGGACAAACTGTATGTCACCACCTCTCGTGATACTTCAGTAAATTGCTTCAGTACAAAAGGTGAACAGATTTGGAAATTCAAGGATGATTCATTTCTTACACCAAGATGCATTGCAGTCGATAATGAATCGAATGTTTACGTTACCTCGGACCTCAATAACTCAGTCGTTAAAATTTCACCCGATGGCAAAGAACATCGAACGTTTCTCAGCTTGAAAAATATCAATAGCCAAATTTGGGGATTTCCTTATGATGAAATCAGACATAGTTTGCTTGTCACATTTATAAATGGATCAGCATTCTTGTACACAGCGATTTGAACTTTTTAAAAACCATTTCCTTTATTTAAATTGCTTTCTTTTGATTTAGATTGAACTACTTTGCCAATAAATGTTACAATGCTGCATAAATAGTAAAAAAGTCTTGCTTCATATTCAGCTTTCTCCTTGTGTTATCTGGTAACTGTATATAACTATCAACAGCAGTGAAGTGTTTTGCCACAATTTATAAATTTTGTGTCAAACTAAATATTTGGCTTTTTTCTAAGAGTGTTAATTCAAGTCGAGAGAGTGCAAGAAAATAATAAAAACCCAGGTCAAATCTAGATATTTTAAAGATTTTAAGTATTTGAAAAAAAATACATGCTATATCTTACTTTAGCTTCTAAAAACTATTTGTCAATAAGTTTCCCTTTAACGGAAGCACCCAGAAAGAGGAGATTTTTCTTGGTATTATTAGACATAATGTTTTGAAATAATGTGTAATACGTTAAAATGTTCTTCAATTTCTTATTTTAGGAATAAAAATCTAAGTTACTAGTATATTTTAGCAAGAGAAAAATATGTCGTAACTTAAATTTATATTTTTTGTTATGATTAACGATACAGATCCTTCAAAAAACATATATTCGGAATAAAAACGAGAACTTCCTTTATATCTTGCTTTCGAGAACTTGTATGATTCATATGTCTTATGCACACATCTAAAGTATAGAATACACAACATCTGAAACTGAAAAATACGATACACGATCTAAAACAATATGCAATTAACTAAATACCGAAGTAACTGTTAATTTACTTTCTGCATATGCGCATTTCGACAACTTATGTCTCGTCATTGCAGATAAAATCTAAACGTTTGGAAGACCATAAACTCAAAGATGTTTAAAAACTGATAGAGAACAAATAACCAATATGATCTAAATGTAAAGCCAAAATCAGCTAAGGACAGAGCTTTGCGTGAGGGAGATACTCCTTAGTTTTAAATAAAATTTACAAAAAATTAGATATTGTAAGGTTCCACAAAATAATCGGCTTTCGGGTCAGCACCGAAGTACTGACTACTGGGTTGATGAATACCCTCGGGGACTAACAGTCTACCAGCAGTGGCATCGACCCAGTGGTAACAATTAACTAAATACCGAAGTAACTGTGAATTTACTTTCTGCATATGCGCATTTCGACAACTTATGTATCGTCAGTGCAGATAATATTTTTACTCACATTTACTATATATTTTATTGAATTGTTCACCAATTCAATAGCCCTTTAAGACATCTTTCTGTAATTTAAATAAAAAAAATCAACTTGTCCTAGTTAAGTGGCCACGTCAATGCCCATGCAGTGATTATCATTTGTTCAACTTTGGGTAAAATCTACGTTCACAATATTCAGCGGAAGGAAGCAAATGTCATAATATATGTTTACAGATCATATTGTGTCTCTTTGATATATAAGTTACAATTGTTATTTAAGAAAATTCACAACGAATGGAGGAAAAAAGTAAAATAAGTATGTTCCAGTAGCTTTCGTTAGCTTTTGGCTTTGGTAAGCACACTTTCAACATTTACTCCATTTCATGACAACAGTGCATGATAAATACACAAGGAAATTCACTCCATAAAACTTTACCTAAGTACACCAGTTGCTTATAAAGGTAAAAATTAATAAAATATAAAGTGTTCTGTACCTTTGGACCTTTGGCGCTTTCCACAGCAGAGAATCTCCTCCGAAGCCTCTAAGCAACCTTCTCAAACAACTTTTGAATCACCAAAGCCCCGAAATTCATATCTGACCGCTTTTTATACTCCTGCGGCCGTAGCTATAGCTGAGGCAGTTGCCCTTGACAATTGTGAAATTTTCACAATTGTCATGGGCAACTGCCTCAGCAGCGCGAAAATGAAGGGTTTCAAATAATAATTAATAGCATCCTTTAATTACATTAGGACAATAAAGTATTGTCAATTCACTGACTGCCCGAGTTGTTTTGCCAAACCACTGACAAATTACATTTAATATGGATGGTATCTTCTCGAACTCTTTTTATAGTCACCCTTTCTCAGCTTCTCTCTTTCTTCACGTAACCATACATTTAGTCCCTTTAATTCGTAAGTTAAGCTATTGAAGGCTTTTGTCTGTTCATCTATGGCTTGTGTCGTCTTCCTTGTGTTTTCTTCACCCAGTTTGAATGCATTGTTTAGAAAAGTTGATGTCACTTCTAAGTTATTCTTCATCTCTTTCACAAAGTGTTTTATGTCCTTATTGACGGTGCGGGAGTTTTGGACTTCCTCCTCATCAGAAGAGCTTTCAGATGAGGAGTCAGATGCGGCTTTTGTATTTTCAGTAACTGTATCAACTTCAGTGTCAAATTGTGTCATTTCTTCTGCCTCTTCCTGTGAAGGCAAACCTATTTGCATTTGAGATGTCAATTCTTTAGCTTTTGACACAGTATTCTCTTCATTCTCTTTATTTTCGGATTCGTCATATTTTTTCCTGCCCATATTTTTACTTCTCTGTTCATACAACTTTTTTGAATCTGTCTTGTCGTGAATCCTTATCTCAACTGTAATGATTGTCACATCAGTTCCGTATCCAAAGAATACATTGGGATTTATGTCAATTCCTTGTGCTCTCTGAGACTCTTGTATTCTCTTGTGTGGTGGATAAGTGTCAACATGTTTCACAAGTTCTTCTGTTGTGTCACACCCGTAATCGCAAAGTCTGCAAAATGCAGGGCACTGATCCTGACTCAAATGTTTCCACCTATAGTGATTCAACACATACTTGTAAGCATTTATAACTGGTCTTTTGGTTGTACTACACCTAATGCTTTCATACGCTTTGCCTCTTGAACTTCTTTTTGCATTAAGAATGTTAGATGCCATACTGACAAGATAAAAATTTTCATATTAAGTCATTATTCAAAACTTAATTTTCAAACCGTAGTATATTGAAACAAATATAATCATGTGATCACTTTGATCACTTTCCAACACTGGATTTACAAGTATCTATTTTGACCATGGGCATTGTTCATCCATCTAGTCGCAACAGTATACCAAACCATTTTTGCTTATATACAAGATCTGGGCATGTTACATCCATGAGTCATATACATCACAAAAATACTAATTCAAAATTCATATACACATTATAGTGCCTATAGTCTCGTTTCAATTTACTCCAAATTTTCATGAGTACACAACTCATTATTGCATATATATTATTTTAGCACATATCAAGAAAAAATGGGAATTAACATCCAAGTTTCAATGCACCATTTCAACATTTTCAGTAGACAAATGGAAATTACCAGTCTACATCCATTTTCTACAAACACACAAATACAATAAAGAATTCACCCATTGCTTTGATATACCACATATTTCTGTATGTAATACAGTATCAACTTTTATGCATATTCACATGCTAATTTTTGTAAAATCAGGTATTCTGTTTTCTTCAAACTATTTGAACTAGTTCACATATCATATCAAACTTTCATCAATGTATGCATATATAACTTCTCAAAATTTGTACTTTCAGTACTCTACATCTATAGCTATTTTACTTTGTATCACTATAGCTGTAAAATTGCTTTGCATCAGTACCACATTTTACTGATAGCTCACTGAAATTATCATCAATTACTAACACTAAATGCAAAGGTTTACACTAAAACTAGCATAATTACTCATTTGCATCTCTTACCATCATATCCAAAATGGAAATTAACTTCCAATACTATTTTTGTCTCATACAATTACTATAATCACATAGTATTTATTGATTACTAATATATTACTTTTTATTTTCAGGGTCACCATAGAAAGTCAGTCTTGAACTTGGGAAACACCTTATCTTTAAGAGATAAAGTGAAAACTCAACATCAGTGAATTTGAACATCAAGTTTTAATCAACAATTTAATTCAATAAAATATCAACAATGTTATAAATGCAATAAAATCACATAAGAACAATTATATTGTTAAAGTTTCTTCTTAGCTGTTATCAACCATTTAGGAGGACCATCTCCCTTGTAAGGTTTCAACTTGTCATGATGGAGTAGTTTTTGGCCTCCTTTATTATTCAATTGAATAACAAAATTCAAATCAGTTACTTTCTCTTTCACGAGATATGGTCCATTAAAGGATGGTTCCAACTTTGGAGCAATTCCTTTTACTCTACTTTCATTAAGCACCCAAACAAAATCTCCAGGTTTATATTTGAAAACAGATATCTTTGTATCATAAATTTCTTTGTTCCTTTTCGTCTAAGCTTCTAAATGACTTCTGGCAACATCATGTGCCTTTTGCATTGAAGATTTTAGCAAATTAACACATTGAGCATAAGTAGTAACTTGCTGATCACAGCTTGTAGTCCTACCATATGCTAATTCTGCTGGTATTCTTACTTCCCGTCCTGACATCAGTAGGTTGGGAGTCATCCCAGTTGACTCATGTATAGATGATCTATAGGCGGATGCCAAACATCCAAGATTTAAGTCCCAGTTCTCCTGTTCACCTCTTAGGTAAGCTTTAATCATTCTGATTAGTGTTTTATTAAACCTTTCAACAATTGCATTTCCTTTCGGGGTTTTCGGACTGGTACGAATCTTCCTTATCTGAAGCATTTGACAAAGTTCTTTAAAAATGTTGCTTTCGAAATTTCTTCCCTGATCACTGTGTATCGATAATGGACATCCATATCTTGAAATAACTTCATTTAAAATTGCATATGAACAAGTTTCAGCAGTTTGATCTGGGATAGGTAGTATCTCTACCCATTTACTAAAATGGTCTGAAACTACTAAAATGTATCTGTTGTTTCTCGGTGTTCTTGGCAATGGACCAAAAATGTCTATAGCCAAACAATCCATAGGTGCACCACTCTTAAGTGAACCTAAGGGTGCTTTTGGTTTCTTTGGTAAATCTTTATTCGATTCACATATGTCACATTTCAAGACATAGTTATTCACATCCTTTTTCAGATGATACCAATAGTATTTCTGAAGTAATTTCTGTTTTGAACGTTTTCTGCCAAGATGGCCAGATAAAACTGCATTATGTGCTTGATATAATATTTCTTGTCTTAGTTCCTTAGGAACAAGACATTGGTTATAATTCCCAATTCCATCACTTTTAAAGAACTTTTTGGTGATAACACCATCAATTAGTGAAAGTGAATCCCACAAAATCCAGTAATGTCTAGATTCTGGACTACAAGTTACCATTTCTTCTTTTGTTGGTTTTACACCTTCTTTAAAGGCAAGGTATATAATTTTCATATCGGGGTCATTTTCTTGAGCTTTTGCTAGATTCTCATTACTCGGATTATTAGTCTTAAAATTTTCACTACTCAGTCTGGTCTGATTTCTTGTCTTCACATTTCTTGCTGGATTATCCCCCTTAGCACACAACTTGTTTCTTCTCCAAAATTGACATCAGGCATTGTTTTAAGCACTGAAAATTGCATATCTTCAGTTCTTTTCTTACATTTGTTACAGGGACCACACTTCAGTGATTCCAGTACATTTTGATCTGCACAATTGCAGTCATGTGGGGTTTCACATCGGCTCAATGCAGCTGCATGGCCCATTTTCTTACCAGGTCTATACTCTATTCCAAAGTTATAGCCTGAAAGAACTTCAATCCATCTGGCTATTCTGCCTTGTGGTTCTTTTAACTTTAATAACCAAACAAGAGCTTGGTGGTCTGTCCTTATCTTAAATTTTCTTCCAAGTAGATATTGTCGGAAATATTCAACAAAGTACCTTTCTGCAAGGAGTTCCTTTTGCGTAATGCAATAATTCGATTCAGCTCTATTCATCAAGCGACTTGCATATGCAATGACACATTCTCTGTCATTCTGCATTTGTAATAACACACCCCCTATACCATAATTAGATGCATCAACATCTAAGATAAACTCATCTGTATTATTAGGATGACCCATAACATCTGCACTAACAAGTGCCTGTTTCAAAGTCTGAAATGCAGTTTCACATTTCTATGTCCATTCAAATTTCTTTCCTTTTCTTGTGAGGTCAGTCAAAGGTTTAGCAATATCTGCATATCCTTTTACAAATCTTCGAAAATAGGATCCCATTCCTAATATATTTCTTACTTGTCTTACATTACTTGGCCTCTGCCATTGCAATATCTTAGATATATTTTGTAAACAAGGTTTCACTCCATCTTTGGAGACAGTAAAACCAAGAAAAGTAATTGACTCTTGAAAAAGGTTACATTTTTATGGCCTTAACTTTAAATCGCCATCTGAAATTCTCTTCAGAACTGCTTTGACTTTTTCAACATGTTCTTCAAAGGTTTGGGCAAAAACAACAATATCATCAATGTAAATAATATATAGCAGTGGTCCATTGTAGACCTTGGAGAATTAACTCCATAGTTCTCTGAAATGTAGAAGAACTACCAACTAGTCCGAATGGCATAGCTGTAAATTCATACTGTCCATACTTTGTACAAAAAGCTGTTTTGGGAACATCTTCAGATTTAACGGGGATCTGTAGATACCCACTAGTTAAGTCGAAGGAACTGAAGTACTTTGAGCCAGAAACGGCATCAATACAATCATTTATTCTGGGAAGTGGGAATGCAGGTGTATTTCTTGTAACTGCATTTACTTTTCTATAGTCAACACAGGGTCTAAGTTTTCCGTCTTTCTTCTTCACCAGTACAATTGGACTCGCCCAAGTTGAAACTGATTTTCTGATAACCCCTTTTGCTTCAAGGTCTTTGATAGCCTCCCTCTCTGCTGTGGATAACGCCAAAGGTACTCTCCTTGATGGTTGCTTGATAGGAGGGGCATCGCCTGTATCTATTTCATGAGTTGTGATATTCGTACGCCCTAAATCATTCTTATCAATTGAAAATGTGTTTTTATACATCATCAAGCATTTAGCTATTTCATCTTTCTCAGAGACTGATCTATTTAATGTAGATCGATTAAACAACTCTTCCAAGTGCTTTGGTATATTTTCTATACTTTCATCTGATTTCAAAATCTAGTTTTTGTCTAGACCTAGTGCAGACTGATTCACAGTGTGCTTATTCTGCAACTGAATTCTTCTGATTGCATGGTTTTCAGTACCAATTTCATGGTCTCTTCAAAAGTGATGAATTTCACTTCATCAGTTCTTTCAATGGCTTGTGCAATAACTGCATCTTGATTTATTCAAGTTTCAGTTGGAAATGGGTTTAGAACCCGCAACTGATTAGTAACCATGTTCTTAGTGTCTACAACATGTACAAGAGTTGTAGCCATTTGCAAGGAATAGTTTTCAGAGAAATTAACTGTTGGTTCCACTATATACTCAGTACTCAAGTTATCATTTTCAGTTCTCTGAATGTATACATCAATTACAGCTTCACTGTAACCAGGAATTATGAAATGGTCAGCAGATGTCACTCTTCTGACTCTGTTCATACCAACCTGAATAACAGGTATTTCAACCCCCCTTAATACAATTAGACCTTGACTCAATAATACATCAGCAGGCCCTTTTATGTCATTTTGTAAAATGTCCATGCCTAGAAGGCAGTCATCCTGTATATCAGCAATTACTAACTCTTTACTCATTTTCAAATTACCAAGCTGAATAGAAAACTCAGCCTTCCCTGACTCTTTTAATGGAGCCCCAGTTGCTGCTATTAAACTCCGTGTTTTTTCAAGTACTGGTTTTTCATGCTTTCGCAAAGTATTAAAGAATTTCGATGACAATAATGTAAGCACCATTTGATAATGGTATTTCTCTAAGCTTGTTTTCTTCACACTTTTCTTCTTTAATTTTCTGACCATTTTCTAATAGGGCACCCTGTTGGCCACCTGAGGTTGCCCTGGGTAGTTTAAATTACCAGGAGCACTTTTTTGCCTCCCAGACCTATTTTGGGTACTAGAAAGGTTAATATAACTTTGATTTAAGTTTCGATTAAAGTTTCTTGGAGCTGTACAAGTTTTACTTGTATGCCCAGGTTTATTACAGTTAAAACAAACAAATTTTCTCTTGTCATGTTCGGGCTTCTTGTTCTCTTTGGACTGTTTTTCTAAAGCAGCCATTCTCTCTTGCAATTGTTGTATTAAAGTGTTTGTTTCTTCATCACAGGAATTGGCAAAATTTGCCTTATCAGTCACTTTAGTTTTCTCTTTATCTTCTGTTCCATGTGAGCAAATACTCTTGCACACATGTTTTTGCTTCTGTGAAGCATTCATTTGACAAGCTGTGTCTTCACTTTCTTTATACTCTTCACACTCTGTATCTCCCTCATATTCATCATCATAAGGGCTAGCTCTCCTTACATTTTTTTTTCATTCTCCTATCATTATAAGGCTCTTTATATTTGCTTGTACATGTATGTCTCTCGCTCATGCACTCAACAACAGCATAAATAGCTTCATCTCTATCTGCAGGTCTTTTCATGTAAATGACAAAGAATCTCACTTCTTCATCTAAAATTCCTCTCATGAACCTCTCAAGTAAATCATCTGCTCTTTGCTCTTTACTCCTTTTAGGGTATGCTTTATGGTGAAGTCTCTTTAACTCAGCTGCATACTCTTCAACTCTCTCACCTTGCTTCTGATTTCTGTGAGAAAAAGCTGTAATAAAAGATTTTTGATTTTCAATTATGCGGTATCTATAACCAAGTTCTTTGATTAGCTCTCTGTAATCATTTAATATCCCTTTTGGGAGTTGTGTAAATACAAATTCCCCCGCTTCTCCTTGGATTCTTGGCAGTAATTCATCTAACTTTTCTTCATTTGTCCAATTTCTTCTTTCTGCTGTGGCATCAAATCTGTTTTTCCATACTTTCCAGTCATCATCTCCTGTAAATGCAGGAATTTTCAAATATGCACCAGAGACTGAAATTCTGTCTTGTCTTGCACCAGTTTGCAATCTCATTGGAACATAATCTTCTTGCTCATGTGGTTCTCTTCTAAAACATCGTCTGTCTGTGCTTAACAGCGGTGTGTAACGTAAATGTCTGTCATTTTCACGATTTCTCAATACCTGGTCCTCCTCTGGACCGTCTGCTCTTAGACTTCGCTGTTCGTCTATTTCTTCCATATTGCTTCTCTTACTGGTCATTTCTTCCCTTCTTGGTCCCATATTCCAGTCATTGCTATCTCCAACAGCTGTAAATTCAAGCGTAAACGGACGTGCAAAAACGGAACTCGCTCCGAGTATTGCAGGCTCGGAACGCACATTTTCACGAGTAGTCAGTATCTTCACTGCGTCTATCATTTAGACCCCCAGAGACCCCTTGGCTCTGTTCCCTAACAGTGACGTCAATATCGTCTTGCTCATCATCGTGCGAGTCTATCTCCGATAAGTCTTCAATTTCTTTTTCTAACCGTTTCCCCGCTTACGTTTAGCTTGAATTTTCAAATAATTTAACAATTTAACAAAGTAATTTTCTCTCAAAATCTCTTGAGCAATTACAATAAAATTATATAAAATGATATATTAAACTATATCTTTTCTTTAAAGCTCTTTAATTCTTTTCCCAGTAGACGAAAGTTCGATCTCACGAAATAACTCGTGTGGACAGTTATATCCCAACGCTGCCACAACTTTTTCTGTCACTGGTTTGGGTAGCGTTGACATGACACAATAGGGTATACGGGTATACGTTACAGACCAGACAGACACCAAGTGATGTAAGAGACATCCTTTTTGCAATAGAAATATAAGGGAATCGTAAATCTATAACAATATGTTTATTATCTAAATTGCGAAATTAAAACATAACATAGGACTAAATATATCTGTAGGCAATGGCTTCCGTGATCTTGGATGTTCAAGACTGACTTCTATCTTCACTATGACGACAAAACAACCAACAAAACGTTCAGTTTTAAAGGGGACAAGACAACATGTCAATTAATATGGTGAATAATTCATACAAAACGTTCAGTTTTGTAAAGGCAAGACCATATGTCTTACGATATAGCTAAAATATCTTGAATAATTCAATACAAAACACTCTGTTTTGTAACTATCTCTTCGGGTATACGATATAGCAGAAAATATCACAAAATGTCAAATAAAATACATGCAACCATAAATAACTATGTTCCAATAGCTTTCGTTAGCTTTTGGCTTTGGTAAGCACACTTTCAACATTTACTCCATTTCATGACAACAGTGCATGATAAATACGCAAGGAAATTCACTCCATAAAACTTTACCTAAGTACACCAGTTGCTTATAAAGGTAAAAATTAATAAAATATAAAGTGTTCTGTACCTTTGGACCTTTGGCGCTTTTCACAGCAGAGAATCTCCTCCGAAGCCTCTAAGCAACCTTCTCAAACAACTTTTGAATCACCAAAGCCCCGAAATTCATATCTGACCGCTTTTTATACTCCTGTGGCCGTAGCTATAGTAATTGTGAAAATTTCACAATTGTCAAGGGCAACTGCCTCAGCAGCGCGAAAATGAAGGGTTTCAAATAATAATTAATAGCATCCTTTAATTACATTAGGACAATAAAGTATTGTTCTAATCCAAAACCATATGACAATAGACAAGTATATTTCATACAACCTTTATGAATTTGACTTTGACAAGACGCCCATTTGTAAAAGTTTTAACGACTCTACGTTTCCCTCTTGTGAACCTCAAACTTTCGGAACTACTTCCGAATGGCTTATGTCGTGAATAGAATGTAAACATGAAAGTGCTGGTATTGCTGAACTTCGATGTCAAAAGCCAAGAATAATATGAAGTTTTCCCATAATATGAGAGTGTAACTTTTGAGTAACTAATGTTTGAACTTGACTTATGTCCCAAAAATATCGTGACAACTCCTAGATTCACTAGAAATTCAGATCGAAGCGAGACATCACTTGCCCTGTTTCGTCCAGCCATGTGTACATACGTACGACCATGCCATGATATAACTGAAATAATTGAGTTCAAAAACTTTGTTTTCAGTATTCAGAAGATTTATAAAATGAACGTTTAAAACAGCAGAGAAATAAATTGCCAATCTATGCACAGTTGCATAGTAAAATGTAAACATTACAGGCTAAGCTGTCTGCGTTAACCCTGGACCCTTACAATATAATGCTTAGGGTGCATGCAATGTCATTTTTACCGAAATAAAAAAAAAAAAAAAAAAAAAAAAAAAAAAAAAAAAACAGATCGGACAATTAATGACTGTTTAAATCAAAATTGTAAAGGAAATATATAATCAAATTTGAAGAACATAATGCACATTCAAATACTTTCTACACGTAATCAAGTAGGAACTTCAACATAATGTAAATATAATTGTTCTTATTTACCTTTTAGAGAAAATATGGCTTCAATCATAATTCAACCATCTCTCTCACAACTTACCAGGTTTTGCGATCAGCATGACTAAGAATACTACATATTGTCCAGATCACGAACATCTCTGTTGTCCACAGTGCGCCATTAATACACATAAAAAATGTCCTGGAATAATCCTGATTGACGAAGCCGTCGAAACATTCAAATCATCGGTGTCTATTGAAACGCTAGAAACAGCTTTAACAAATACAGAAACTAATCTAGAAGCAGATAACTAAATCCCAAAGTTACAGCTCAGAATGACAGAGAGTTTAATATAGAAATTATGATAGAACAGCAGGCATAAGAGTTTCATACAGAGATTAAAGCACGCACAAGCATAATTAGTTCACATTTGGATCAGATAAAAGAAAAAATACACAGAGAAATAGATAAAGTAAAACGAAGAACCGGATACAAGATACAATCAAGAATATTGCCGAAAACAGGTGCAAAATTAAGGTTCTTAAACAAAATCCCTTGGACGTTAAAAAGTATGGATCTGATAAACAGTTGTTTATTTGGAAAAAAACAATTGCAGCAGAAATACTCAAACAGGAAAAGTTTATCCAGTCTTTAGAAGAAGATGAAAGTCTTAAAAAGATCAGTCTCAAGCTTGAAATTGACCCAATATTATCTGATTGTTCATCCGTTCCTGTCTTTGGTACTATATCCACACAAATAGCTCTTTATTCAGTTCTTCTCGATGCTGATTCTAACAAAAGGGAAGAGATGTTGTCCCCTGTTGGATAATTGTGTTCGACTAGCATTGATAATATCAACTTAACTTTAAAATAAAAATTAGCAATTCCATCAGGCAAAAAAGTTTGAGAATATATGGATCCATTATTGGTAAGAATCACAAACTAATATCTGTAGACGATGGCATCAAACGGATAGTTCTGATGAACGATTATGGCACACTCTATAAGGATATAACAATACCTTGTATGATTGCAGATATTCTACACGATGTTGCTATAATTGACGACAACACTGTTGCCGTGTCAACAAGTACCGGTGTTGTGATCGTTGACCTTGACACTGGAAGGATAAATAAACTTTCAGCGCTGACGAGTACTGTTACGGAGTGGTCAACAAAAAGTGGTGTTTATATTGGTGTGAGCTTTCAGCAGGTGTTCAGATGCTTGAACTGTCAAGTAGGAATATCTCAAATATAGTTGGACAGGAGCAGTATACTTTTGGAGTTACGTAGCAATGCATACTGACAGACTTTACGTTACCAATATGGAAAACCATGTCGTAACATGCTACAACAAAAAAGGTAAAAAGATTTTGGAGTTCAAACATAAATCTCTTTATATACCACGATGTGTTACCGTCGATACTGATTCAAATGTTTACGTTGCGTTAGAGGGTACTAATTCGGTCATAATTATTTCACCCAATGGAAAAGAGTGTCGAACATTGCTTTCTTGGAAACATAAGGAAAGTGCAATTTAGGGAATACAATTTGTTAGTGTCATTTACTAATGGATTTCTATATAGTGTCCGTAGTTTGAATTCTTGACGTTATTTCTTCAGCAACAAGTGTTGAAGTGTAAATGATTGAAAACAAGGATATGGCAATGAACCGAGAAATTTTGTTTACGCTTATTTAACAATAAATTATAAATTACATCGGATGCAGTTTCAGAGTGATCAACTCTCGACTGAAAGTGGAGCAACTCTACACTGAGATAGAGTGGGAAATTAGGTGTACAATCATATAGCAAAACATCGAAAACCATTTTGAATGAGGAAATACTGAATTTAAAGTATAAAAATTAAATTAATCGATAGGATATAACACTTTTGGAGGTTTGGTGCGCCATAAAACCTGTTTATCCCACCACTTCTTTTGAAATGCCTGTACCAATCAGGGACCATTGCGATCGACATTTTTTTCTAGCGGTTCTACTTGTTTTGTATTTTTGTCTTATTGACTTTAGCTCTTTGACATTTCTGTTTGGTAATTTTCTTGCTACCTACATTTAAGAAACAGTTGTAATGCAAGTTGTTTTGGGAGAGTACACATCCTCAGCTACACTAGTTGCTACCACCTTCACATTATTTCTGAAAACCAGATATAGATAATTTAATTTGTTAAATTGGCAACAGCATGACAACTGATTTGAGTTTAGTCGATAGGACCTACATATCTAAATATGGTCTAAATGCTTAATTAGCTTTGTATAATGTAGATTGACGCTTTCATCGAATATTTGTTTCTTATGAGAAAAGATAATATAAAATTTTTCTTATAATCTCAATATTTGTTTTGGAACCGTTTTATATAAAGTGTTTTACAAAAGGAAAAAATAATAAAATATCATTTTCTAAGAAACAAATATAACTTAATATTTCTACTGAATTTAATCGTCTATGGGAAGTATTTATTCCGTGAAAACACCATGGTCCTCTAGAAAATAAATACAAGCAAAACCACTCAAACTGGTTCCTATAATTCACTTTTTGTATATTTCCTTATTTGTTGATCGAGCTATCTCAGTACGTAGAATTTGACGCAGGGATGTTTGCTGGTCATGTTTTAGTATTTTTTCAGATTTTTGCACTCCTCTAATTTTATTCTTTTTAAAAGTGAGTGAGGACCGAAACGTCAATCCAAAACGAAGAATCGAAGGACAATGGCAACATCGGAAACAACAAAGAAACAAACACACAACATGAGTACGGCACAGAAAAGAAAAATGAAGATATATACACACACACACACACACACACAAAGATGAATAACACCATCCCAATAAAAACTTTGATTTGCTTTTCAAATGAAACTTAAGACATTTCCCCATAATTCCATTTATTCATCTTTTGGACTATTCTGACAAAGTGTATAAACATTGCTATGTAACATATATGAATCTTAATTCTTACTCACTTACATTCCCAAAACGGGGTCCTGGGTGGCCTAATGGTTAAGGTAGTTCTACTACCTATACAACCACTGTAGTCTATCACCACTGCGATATGAGTTCGCTTCCAACTTTGTACATTACAAAAACGGTGCACTCGACTTACAATCGTAAGTGATAAAGTATGTCGATGGTTTTCTCCGGGCACTCTGGCTTCCTCCACCTATAAATCTGACCCTCATGAAATAGCTGAAATACTACTGAAAGTGACGTTAAACCCCACATCAATCAACCATTCATCTCAAAAACGAGATCAGCAACATATTTTTTTGCATAAATTAATTCTTTTTAAAAGTAGTAACAGTTTTCTGAAATTCTTTTCAGGCAAAATTGTACAGCGAACATCTGCTTAACATCACATACAATACAGTTTGCTGAGGTTTTTTTTTCTATACTTCATTAAAAGGTTCCTTTTTTTTAGATAATAGCAACAATAAATTGTCTAATTCCTTTTTAGTATTGCTGAACGTACATTTGGAGAACATACACTTCCCGTGAGTTAATGGACATAAAAGGTCAGATCAAACCCATTTAAAACCTCAAAAATCAATAATTATCACAGGTAAATACAGGTAAGCGGAATATGTATACTTTCTGTGTTGACATACACTTGCGAAGGTAAAGTTAAATATACGTATATACATTTCAAATAATTGCGACGTTAAAAATAGGCATATACCCATTGTTTTATTTGTGCCAAGTGGTAAATATTTTTAATTGCAATATATTTATCTTTAATTCATTATGAACAGGAGTTGCAAACTACTGAATTGAATACTGTTAGGTATGTGCCAGTGTTCGTTCATCCTCTGTCGGAGCCATAAGTCATAAAGCTTTAAATCAAAGTCAGTGCAAACATGAATACAAACATATGCTCTGAAAAACTTTCATAACCGACATATAAAACACAAACTCAAAATAACAATACACTCATTGACATTATCATGCATACAACACATAAAAGCATATCAAAATAGCACACAAAAAGCACAGATAGACAGATACACATTATTTCTTGGAGTTTTCGATGTTGCCGTTGTCCCAAGATTGTTCGTTTTTGACTGACGGTTCAGTTCTCACTTACAGTATGTAGTATGGTTCTAGCATTTTAGTGTAAAATTGCCTTTCGTTGTTGATTTAAAAGATCATAGTCACCGATCTTAAAAAATGTGATAATACTTATCGCCGCGAAGTTATTATTATGTCACACCAGACTTTGTCGGGTAGACATGTTATTCTACGTTTCTTTTGATTATTATGATTATTCTTCCGCCGCTTCTTCTTCCAACAATTCTTATCCGAGCGATTATTTTGAAATGACTGGACTAAATGATTTCAATTTTTGCACATAGTTTGACCACCATCTGAAGTTGTATGATGTGCGTTTAAAATTTTGAAAACGGTCGCAATTTACAAGATGGTGGCTGAAATACGTAAAAAATTCATCTTTGTCGAATTTTGAGGCTTCGAATAAGATGGCATTTGCCTGGGATGACATCAGCTATTGCTTGCAATTGCAAATCTAGTTGTAATTAAATTTCTGCAGACTGATATTTTGACAACTTCAGGTTTGATAAAAACATTTAAAATTGTCGAAATATGCATATCGTGAACGCTTTTTGGAACCACATAATGTAAACGTGGAAATTTTTGCTTATTTCGCGTTTGGGAATACTTTTAAAACCAAACATTTTATAATCAAATTTCAAATATCCGCGAATATTTTAATAATTCGAAAGGTTCGGGTATGACACTTCGCGAAATTAACCCGCGCGAAAATATCCACGTTTACAGTAGTTTATTTTGCACAAAGTATGGCATTACATAGGTTATTGTGCACAAAATTTGGCATCATATAGTTTATTGTACACAAAGTTTGGTATCATATAGTTTATGTTTGCACAAAGCTTTGTAGCATACAGGGTATTTTACACAAGATTTGGCATCATATAGGTTATCATTATCAATAATTAATTGATTTATTTTGTATTGTTGTTTAAACTAATTTGAATTTTTTACCGGTTGTTTTGTCTGTGTTTTTCCACACTTTTTAACTATCCTTCCACATAAGTTGAATAAATCAAAATTGGAACAAATACCTAAATACCGAAGTCACTGTGAATTTACTTTCTGCATATGCGCATTTCGACAAATTATATCTCATCAGTGCAGATAAAATCGAAACGTTTGGAAGACCATCAACTCAAAAATGCTTAAAAACTGATAGAGAACAAATAACCAAAGTGATCTAAATGTAAAGCCAAAACCTGCTAAGGACAGAGCTTTGCATGAGGGAGATACTCCTTAGTTTTCAATAAAATTTACAAAATTTTAGATATTGTAAGGTTTCAAAAATAATCGGCTTTTGGGTCAGCACCTAAGTACTGACTACTGGGCTGGTGAATACCCTCGGGGACTAACAGGCCACCAGCAGTGGCATCGACCCAGTGGTAACAAATAACTAAACCGGATTAGTTGCGAAAGGTAAAGAAAATAAAACCATCGAAAACGTTATATCTCTTGAAACTTTTGAATTTGTATTAAAAAATATCAAAGCAAATATGAAAATAGCACAGACGGACAGGGAACTAAATTTATCAAATATTGTTGAACGTAGTCAAGAACTGCATAGCGAGATAAAAACATTAAGAGGCGAAATAAATTCACATTTGGATGAAATTGAAGAAAACCTTCATCAGGAACTGAAAAATAAAGAAGATTTAGGGAAATCTCAGATACAAAATACACTTCAGAGAATTGTTGAAAACAAAGGTAAAGTTGATGTGTTACAACAGAGTCTTTTGAATATAAAAATGCAAGGATCCGGATCAGATACTGAAAACTACAATTGGAGAAGAACACTTGAGGCCGAAATATGGAGACAAGAAAAGTTCATTAATTCATTATCACAAGATGGAAGTCTACAAAATATCAGTTTACAACTTGAAATTGATACAACAGTTACGGATTTATCATCCATTCCCGTCTTTGGTTCTATATCATCACAATTAAACCAACAATCAATTATCATCAAAAGTGAAAGTCTTAAACAAGCTCAGCTCAAATCTGCTTCAGGACATGCGCAAGTGCGTTCGGGAAATTTAAATGAAATCGATATCGTTTTAAAATCAGAATTAAAAGTTCCAGCAGGGAAAAAAGTTTGAGAATATATGGGTCAATTATTGATAGTAAAGAAAAGGTAATATTTTCAGACAACGTCAACATGCGATTAGTTATCCTGAACGATAACGGTTCACTTTATGGAGAAATAAATGGCATTGACGGAGGGCCGAGCGATATCACCGTCATAAACGATAATACGATTGCTCCGAGTACAAATGGAAGTATTCTTATCATTGACCTTGACACTGGCGAGATTTAAGAGATAATTAGTATTGGTGATTTTTGTTTTGGAATAGTACACCTGGAAGGATGTTTATTTTGGTGTCAACTTAATAAAGGTATACAAAGGATTGAACTTGCAAGTATGAATATTTCAAATATTATTGGTAAAGAGGAAGTATACTTTTGGAGTTATATTGCAGTGCATCAGGACAAACTTTACGTATCAAACATGAATACACATTCTGTAACATGCTTCACAATAAGTGGTGATAAGGTTTGGGGATGCAGAGATCAATTATTGTATATACCGAGATATTTAACAGTCGATACTTATTCAAATATTTTCGTCGTCTCTGAAGGTTATAAATCAATCGTGGTTATTTCACCCGACGGACAAAAGTGTCGAAAATTATTATTCAGCGTAACGGAAATGAACAGTCAACTTTGGGGGATATATTACGATAAAGTCAGACATAATTTGCTCTTATCATCTACCGATGGGTCAGCATTCTTATATAGTGTAGTTTAAGGTAGTAGACCTAGGTTAAGGGACATAACTCTTAAAAATCACAGGTGAGTTTGTTGAAATCATTTTCATAAACAGATTCTAAGCCTCTGAGTAACATAGATGATTTTTTATTCTTTTTCACGTCAGTGCTTAAAAAGCATTGATGAAACTAACTATTTCAAACGTCTTACTGATTTAAAGAGTTATCTCCCTTAACCTAGGTCTACTACCTTAATATTTGTAATTTTATTTCGAATATGCTTCTTGAAATGCCTCTGGGTGATGTTTTGGAAAGAACCAAAAATAGACAAAACAGTTTTATTTTGGAGATTTATATTTCTGTTGTCGAGTTTCAGCTGTGATGATCTTTTGGTTGATGGCTGTTGCTAAGAATGAAAACAGTATCGTCGAATTTTGTTAATCAAGCTAGAGTGAACGTGATAATGATTAATGAATCTGTCCGAAAAATGTAATCAGTCACATAATATATATCAATTATTTCTTATGATTGATGTTCATTGAACCATTTTTCCATAACAATGTACAGAAATTATGAAATTATATAACTCTAAAGAGTAGTTCAATCTCTTTCCTCGGCATCGCTATTTTTGGACACTTAAGTTATTATTCTCTAACAGCTCTTATGTAAACTGAATTTTCTTCTCCAAGATTTGCTTTCTCTCTTCATTGAAGAGACATTTATAGAAGTAATTGCCATTAAATTCTATTTTTAGCTCACCTGACCCGAAGGGTCAGTGTGAGCTATTGCCATCATTTGGCGTCCGTCGTCCGTCCGTCCGCTAAACTGTTCACATATTCATCTTCTCCTCTGAAACCACTGAAGCAAATTCAACCCAAATTTACAGGAATGTTGTATGGAAGATCCTTTACAAAGATTGCTCATTTCGTTCCAATCCGATAAAAAACATGGCCGCCAGTGTGCAACTTATGTTTAACAATGGACCCTATGGGAAAATCACATTTTCATCTTCTGCTCTGAAAAGGCTGAAGCAAATTGAACCAAACTTTACAGGAATGATGGACTTAAGGTCCTTAACAAAGATGGCTCATTTCGTTCCGATCCGACGAAAAACATGGCCGCCAGCATGGAACATGGTTTCACATAGGACCCTATGGGAAAATCACATTTTCATCTACTCCTCTCAAACCACTGAAGCAAATTCAACCAAACTTTACAGGCATTATGTATGGAAGGCCCTTTACAAAGATTGCTCATTTTGTTCTGATCCGATAAAAAACATGGCCGCCAGCGCGGAACTTAGGTTTAATATTGGACCTTATGGGAAAAATCACATTTTCATCTTCTGCTCTGAAAAGGCTGAAGCAAATTGGACTAAACTTTACAGGAATGATGTACTAAAGGTCCTGAACAAAGATTGCTCATTTTGATCAAATCCGATGAAAAACATGGCGGCCAGCACGGAACATGGTTTAACATAGGACCCTATGGGAAAATCACATTTTCATCTACTCCTCTGAAACTACTGAAGCAAATTCAACCAAACTTTACAGGAATGATGTA
>MJUU01069596.1:0-18641 GCA_002080025.1 Modiolus philippinarum | reverse complement strand
ACCCAAGCTTTTTCATTATTTTGATATCTCTCAGAAAGTCCAGTCAGTAGTGACTTACCCAAGCCTTTTCATTATTTTGATATCTCTCAGAGTAGTCCAGTCAGTAATGACTTACCCAAGCTTTTTCATTATTTTGATATCTCTCAGACAAGTCCAGTCAGTAGTGACCTACCCAAGCTTTTTCATTATTTTGATATCTCTCAGACAAGTCCAGTCATTGGTGACTTACCCAAGCTTTTTCATTATTTTGATATCTCTCAGAGTAGTCCAGTCAGTAGTGACTTACCCAAGCTTTTTCATTATTTTGATATCTCTCAGACAAGTCCAGTCAGTTGTGACTTACCCAAGCTTTTTCATTATTTTGATATCTCTCAGACAAGTCCAGTCAGTAGTGACTTACCTAAACTTTTTCATTATTTTGATATCTCTCAGACAAGTCCAGTCAGTAGTGACTTACCCAAGCTTTTTTATTATTTTGATATCTCTCAGACAAGTCCAGTCAGTAGTGACTTACCAAAGCTTTTTCATTATTTTGATATTTCTCAGACAAGTCCAGTCAGTAGTGACTTACCCAAGCTTTTTCATTATTTTGATATCTCTCAGATCAACATTTGATGCTGTAGCAGGATCTATTACTTTCATCACAGCATTAACAGCAAGTGGAGATAGCAGACTGGAGTACTGGGACACCACCTGAAAACAAGAAATATATGTCTGTATCCAATGTCTCAACTACTACAATGGCATTTAATTTTTTACAGGTTTAAATGACATAAGAAAGAAACATGTACATGCAAGTCAGTAGCAAAATTTATGTGGAAGTGGATTTACTACAAATTCATCATTTTCATTCATAATACTAACAAAACTTGTAAATATCAGGAACCAGTGTGCTTCTCATGTGAAAATCCTTTTGTAATGCCATTGAAGACATTCTTTTGCACCACTGTGAAACAAGAAGACATGAAAAGTTCTGGAAGATACATGAACCTCTAACTGGATAAATAATTTTGATGATTCAAAGGCAAACTGAAAACAATGAAAAATTGGTATGCAACTAAGTATTATGAAAGAACTGTGAAAATTTATCTGTATACTGTTTAAACACTTACCTTTGAATTTAATGATGTGGATGCACTTTTTAATAATGATTCCCTGTCAGAGAGTTCTACTGGTTTAGCTATGGATTCCAGCATCTCAATAGCTTTTTCTGAGGCTTTTTGGAATGATTCAGATATACTTGTTGGGTGGATACCTAAAATACAACATGTATATAGCATAAATCCTTGATAAATCAAGTCAAATTCCAAAATAAAAACCAAACACTTAAACAGACTGAACATTTTCATTACAGGTGTAATTAGATAAAAGTTGAATCTGCAGAGAGTATTGAAAAAAAACTAGGGTAGTTTCATTTAAAGATACACTATATACAAAATCAACACCAAGTAATATTGATATAAATCACTTCTGTGGGTAGCGGGTTAAAAAAATTTCAGCGACTTAAAATTTAAATGAAATATTAAAATCATGAGGATGATAGCGGTTTCTGCAAAAAAAGGTGGTCATAAAAGTTCCAGTGTCAAAATAGGTACCAAAAAATAATGACTACTTATAGGTAAACTCTGAAATCAAAAAAGATGAACAGGACATTTTCATATCTATTCTGTGAATGATTAGAGCCAAAATAGATGGTGGTCCTGAATTGATTTAACAGTGGAATAGAATAGCCCTTACATTATTGCAAATAACTGATTTTTGTGCATTTTGGATTTATACCCTTACCCTTATCTAGAAGTCTATAACAAGCATCCAGTAAACTCCCGGCAATAACACAAACTTACCCTTATCTAGAAGTTTATAACAAGCATCCAGTAAACTCCCTGCAATAACACAAACTTACCCTTATCTAGAAGTTTATAACAAGCATCCAGTAAACTCCCGGCAATAACACAAACTTACCTTTATCTAGAAGTTTATAACAAGCATCCAATAAATTCGGCAATAACACAAACTTACCCTTATCTAGAAGTTTATAACAAGCATCCAGTAAACTCCCGACTATAACACAAACTTACCCTTATCTAGAAGTTTATAACAAGCATCCAGTAAACTCCCGACAATAACACAAACTTACCCTTATCTAGAAGTTTATAACAAGCATCCAGTAAACTCCCGGCTATAACACAAACTTACCCTTATCTAGAAGTTTATAACAAGCATCCAGTAAACTCCCGGCAATAACACAAACAGATGTTGTTCCATCACCAGCTTCTACATCCTGGGCTTTAGAAAGTTCTACCAACTGAAAGAAATTACAAAAGCATGTTAACATTAACTAATTCACCCAAAAATAAAGGGCTACGCCGAGCGCAGCATGATACGACCGCAGCATGTCATCCAATGAAATTTGAAAAAGTGTAATTTAAAGTGAGTATGGACATACGAAAGAGCTTGACACAAGAATCAGATGGACACAATAAGGAGACTGACCCAGTAATTAGCTGGACACAAACTAGGGAAAATAAAAATTAGCCCTTATGACTCCTTTTGATTCCTCTTTGACCCTTTATAGCTCAGAAACGGTAAGAGCTATGCCAATCCATTGACATACTGCTGAAAGCTTACATCAAGAGGAATCCAAAGAAAAAAATCCCATCGAAATCCGATGCAAAAATAAAAACTTTAGGTTATCTGTAAATTTACGATTTTGGCCCCCTTTGGCCCCTCATAGCTCGGAAACGGTAAGAGCTACGCCTAATCTGTTGACATACTACTGAAAGCTTACATCAAGAGGAATCCAAAGAAAAAAATCCCATCGAAATCCGATGAAAAATAAAAATTTTAGGTTATCTGTAAATTTACGATTTTGGCCCCCTTTGGCCCCTCATAGCTCGGAAACGGTAAGAGCTATGCCAAATCTGTTGACCTACTACTGAGAGCTTACATCAAGAGGAATCAAAAGAAAAAAATCCCATCGAAATCTGATGAAAAATAAATATTTTAGGTTATCTGTAAATTTATGATTTTGGCCCCCTTTGGCCCCTCATAGCTGGGTAAGGAAACAAGTTACCAAAAATCTAATAGTAGAGCGCTGTAATAATTTTTCATAAGAAATCCTTTGGAAAAAATTGCATCAAAATCGGACTTAAAATGAAAAAATAAAATTTTTGAAATTCGCCCCTTTTGGGCCCCATTTATCTCGTGAACGGTACATGCCACGTGAAATCTGTTGGCATACTCCAGATTGGAAATTTTCTAAGGAGTTTACTGAAAGAAACCCCATCACTATCCGATAAATAATAAAGATTCTACAGTCAAATATGTGAAAACAACTAATTTAACCTCTTTTGGCCCCTTTTTCTAAAACGGACGGGGCCCGGAACATAAAACTATAGCCTGGGCTAAAGCATGTGCCAAGAAACATCAAACTAAAATTTGAAAATGATCAGTTCAATGGAACCCAAGTTATGCTGTCCACAGACACAAAAATACCTAATTTTAACCCTTTTTGGCCCCTTTTTCTGAAACGGGTGGGGCCACAAACCCGAAATAAAAACCCGGGATTGCCATTATGCCAAGAAACCAAAGACTGAAATTTGAAGATGATCCGTCCATTAGAAACAAAGTTTTACTGGCCACAGACGCCAACGCCGACGTCAACGACTGCGCCATACCATAATACAACCACAAAATTTTTGCGGTCGTATAAAAATCTTGAAGAGATAACTGTCTAGTATGGTGAAATATACAACTGTTCTTGTATACATATAACTTTTAGTCCATATCAAAGTCTACCTTTTCATGCCAGTGAATCTTGGACTTGGGGTGGTACAAGAGTCCAAAAACTGTCGGATAGAATTTTCTGATATTTTCATGATTTACCTTTTTGTTAGATGCACAAGAATAATGCTTAGATTTTCTTGCAAAGAAAGCAGCCACAGCCTGCCAAGCCCACCTAGTTGCATAGCATTGTCACATGTTGCACATGTCAGTAAACAGGAATGGACTATAATCATTCTTTTTAAAAGATTCAGACATGCATAAAATGTAGTTCAGACTGCATCCAAAGCATTCACTGCAGCTGACATCTAAAAATACATCATGCATACCAATATGGTTGATGTGGGACATGTCAGTAAGCGGGAAAGGACTTACACCATTCTACCTAACCAAGTCACTCATGCATAAAATGTAGATCACAGACAGCATCCGAAGCATGCATTGTTGTTGTCATCCCAAAATGCATCATACATACCAATATGGTTGATGTGGGACATGTCAGTAAGCGGGAATGGACATAAACCATTCTACCTAACCAAGTCACTCATGCATAAAATGTAGGTCACCAGTTTTTCATTCACTGGCCTGGGGCTAGTAAGGTCCCTTGCTGTACTAGCCGTAACTCAATTTCACTAGCCCTTATAGAAGATTCTTTGTTAACAAGGTACAATGGGCTAGTGACTTAAAATTTTTACTAGCCCGAGACTGATTTTACTAGTCTCGGGCGTAGGGCTAGTGGCTAAAGACACAGACAGGGTCACAGACAGCATCTGAAGCATGCATTGTTTTTGTCATCCCAAAATGCATCATACATACCAATATATTTGATGTGGGACATGTCAGTAAACAGGAATGGACTTGAACCATTTTACCTAACAGGATGCGGACACTAGGGGTATCACATAAGCCCCCTCACTTTGTGAGTTAAGCTAAAAATAGCTATTCAATGGTTTATGAAAATGTTATCCTATATCATTTCTCATTGTTTTATGTATCCACACAAAAAGAGTTATACTGTATTTTTTGTATCAATCTACTCATCTAAAATATCTAAAATGTTTTTGACGAAAATTGTTTGTATCAATTCATGAACACAGTTTCAAGTTAATTTGCATTTTTAATTGAAATATCAAAATACATTATCTGTATGATTTTTTTTGCACAAAATCAGTAAAGTGTGGTCTTACAAACCATTTTTGCAGCAGGGTGAAGAACTTGCATTTGTTTCAGAATAGTAGCCCCATCATTTGTGATTGTAACATCTCCATTTGCAGTCTGTATCTACAAAAAGAAGTTAACACATATATATATATATATTTTTAGAAAGTCTACCATGATTATCTCTACAGAGTTGAAACCGGTTGGAGGAAAAAGACATATTTGAAACGTTTTTTGTGTACTTGTTAAATGTGTAAGTGTGATTTGTATAATTTCACATATACATATCTTTGATTTTTCTTGATATAATTATGTAAACAAACTATGGACACAGGATATGTCTAACTGGATGCATGGCTTGAATATATATAGTAATATCCGACAGAAGCCATCAAGAAATCTAGGTAAATAAACTGTGGCCACCTTTAGTATCAAATGATTCGCAAAATTCGTCGACATACAGTTTGGTGTCCTGTCAGCTATAATGCAGGATTTATTTTCATTGTCAGGTGCCTTTCAAGCTCTGCAGATCACGGCCCAATGCAATTGGACCTGAAGATTTTCAGTAATGTAATTTTTAGTTCACCTGGCTATGCTAGGGTGATATTTGCCATCTAGTGTTGTTATTTTGGCGCAGTTCCCTCATCCAACATGGCAGCCAGTGGTGATATTAAAATATTTGAACTATGAAAAAATGCAAACAAAGATCTTCCTCTAGATAGAGAATCGCTGCATGGATTTAGACTTGATTTGAATGTTACTTAAGTGCTGATCCATCTATGGCAACCAACATAATTAAACATTGGACCCTACGGAAACAGAGAGCAGCCACAGCCTGCTAAGCTCACCTTGTTGCACAGCATTGCCTCATATTGAATATGTCAGTAAACATGAACAGACTATAATTATTCTTGCTTACATATTCATTCATTTGTAAAATGAATCTCATGGACTGCATTCAAAGCATTCATTGCAGCAATATGGTTGATGTGGGGCATGTCAGTAAATAGGAGTTATCTTTACCTGTTCGACCTACAGGGTTGCCACTCTTTTTCTCATATGAAATTCAAGGATTTTTCAAGGGCTTTCACCAGTTTTCAAGGATTAAAACAAATGCAAAATTGTGAGATACAATGATGTTAAATCACTCATCTACATGTTTTCGTGTATTATGCAGTAATGTAGAAATCTGAACTCTTCATTTGTCAGTCAGGGGACAGACTCTAGTAATTAATATTATTTTAGACCTTTCTTTTTCAAGTCTGGAATTATAGATTTTGTTGATCAATTTTGACCTGAACAAGTCTAAAATTGATCAGACTTGTACAAGTCTAAGAGAAATTACCATTTTTATGTTTTTGTGCTTAATTAAGTCATGGTGACTTCAAGATGAAGAACAACAATAAAAGTGTTGTTCCTTTGCTTGTTTTTTACCATGTATTTGTAGAGACTTTGTCTCATGTGCATTTACGCCATATCCCTTTATTCACCATTAATGATTATTTGCAATTATCCTTCATATTGTTTATCATTGAAAAAGAATCATGACTAGTGCCTTGTAATTTAAAACAAAAAGCCATACCAATCTGCAAAAGCAGTTGGTTGATATTGATAATTTTGTTATCTTTGATAACTATCTTTAATTGATTGTACACCTGCTGTCCTCATTTTGCCCCAGTTACCAATACTTTTCTGATAAAAATGGGTCAAAGAATCAAATGGCCGGGTTGCGTTTTGGTGCTTCTAGCTATAAAGTGTTGTTTTTTAGGTTCCCTAATGGGTCTGTGAAAAACAGGGCAAAAAAATTCAAAATAATTCCAAAAAGGGAGGTGCATATCTACAATATATATAGAAACATTTTGTGAGGTTTCAAAAATGTAGGTTGAAAACTGTAGGAGGAGTTGATTTCACAAACTAGGTACCTTTTGTTGAAAATGTCGATAAAAAATGACTAAGTTCCAAAGTCCCTAAAAACAGGAAAAAATTTTCAAAATAATTCCAAAAAGGGAGGTGCACATCTACAATATATATAGAAACATTTTGTGAAGTTTCAGTAGGTTGAAAACTGTAGAAGGAGTTGATTTCACAAAATCAGTATCTCATTTTCCCCGCCCGCCCGATCGCCCATCCGCCCGCCCGCCCGACATTCACCATACTATAAGCCGGATTTGCACTCCGTGCAACCCGGCCAAAAATGGAAAAGTAAACTTCCATGAAATTCCTATTACATGTAGGTCTGGACCCCCCTCTCTAAATACTGATGTCTGGCACATTAAAATGGTCAATTTACCAAATTTTAGACTTATAAAGTCTAATTATCCATAAAATTTTAAACACCTGTGCAACAGGAAATAAACATTAGACTTCCCCAGGTCTAAAAAATTTAGACTTCAAAAGTTCTGTGCATGTATACAAAACTAAATAAATTAAAACACTAAAACAAGTCTAAAACTCTGCAGACTTTTACCAGTCTGTCCCCTGACTGTTTGTGGTGTTGTTTTGTAGTGCATGGTTCCCATAAACAACACTTTTGGCCGACTTCATACAAGAGGGAGGTAAAATGCATCCGATCATAAAACCTAAATTAAAATAAGCTGTCTTTCATTTGTTTTGTGTTCATTTAGGATTTGCCCTTATTCGAATCCAACTTGTTTTGACACATTTATTTGCTGACCAATACATGCATTGATGCATGTCAGTAATTTTTTAATGCCTTGTTTGTAGTTCTCAACTCAGAACTATCAATTCACGGGATATATTTTTGCTTTGAAAACATGTTTTGCGTTTCATCCTGGTTAAATAACAAAATTTACAGTGAATTTAGTTTCTGCATATGACCATTTCAACAGTGTGTGTTTCTCCCGTGCAGATCAAATCAAAATATTTGAAAATCCACAAAGCGAAATATTATTAAAACTGACAAAGAACAAACTATCAACAGGATCTACAGTCATCCAAGGACGGAGCTATGCACGAGGGAGATACTTCTTAATTAAAATTATCCTTTGATAACAATTCAGTGAAACATTTGCATTCAAGATCGAGATGTACAGTATCTGTAAGATCGTCCCTTGAAGTTCTTGTACATTAATATTGTAAAAATATTTTTATAAGGATGGTAAATGCACATCATGTGTACAACTGAACAATCGCCATTTCTTTTATGAGCTTTTTAAGCAATGGTTATTTAAAAACGACTAATGAGAGAACAAATTCGCAGTGAGGCTAACAAGAATAATCCAGTCGTTATAATCGCTCGACAAAGGAGAGAGAATCGGATACGGAGAGGGATTGAATTTTTTGAGTTAGAATACATTGGAAGGGAAGTAACTAATTTTATTTACAACTTCGTTTTTCAAGGATTTTTTCCAAGATTTATTTCTTTTTTCCCATTTTCCTGGCTATTTCCCGAACAGGAGCACCTAGAACGAAAATCCCAGGTTTTTCCTGTTTTCCCGGGTCTGTGGCAACCCTGTAACTAACCAAGTCGCTCATGCATAAAATATAGGTCACAGACAGCATCCGAATCATGCAATGCAATTGTCATCCCAAAATGCATCAAAATTATCAATATGGTTCATGTCATTGAGCGGGAATGGACCTAACCAAGTCACTCATGCGTAAAATGTAGGTCACAGACACCATCCGTAGCAAGCATTGCAGTTGCTGTCCTAAAATGCATCATACATACCAATATGGATGATGTAAGGCATGTCAGTAAGCGGGAATGGACTTCAACCATTCTTCTTAACCGGATGCCGAAGCAGACCCCAGTATCACATAGGCCCTCCCCTCCCCTCACTTCATGAGGTGAGCTAAAAATGCATACATAGATCTTAAGAAGAACTATTGAATAGAATTAAAAGAAACATGGTTTGAATGATAACAAGATTGCTACGCGTAGCTATGTCCCCTGCCACTGCTACAATAAAGTCCATAAAGTCCCATAACTCATGTAAAATTTTGTGAATCATAATGGCGACAGGATATGATCAACTGCATTAGGTGGCAAACAGCCAAGCAAAATTTCAGCAAAATCCCTTAATCGCATTTTGAGGAGATGTGTCCACAAAGTCTTCCTATGTTGTACTATGCATTAAGTCGATAAAGTCCCAAAACTCCTGAAAAATTTGTCGACTCAAAAAGGCCATGCGATATGATCTAGTACTAATGGTGACTAACAATCCTGTGAAATTTGAATGAATTCTGACCAGCGGTTTCTGAGGAGTTGCGTCCACAAGATTTGCCATTGTATAACAACGTGGAAATAATCAGTCCCATAACTCCCACAAAATTTGACGAATCAATATGGCTATGCGATATGATCTAGAGCTAATGGTGACCAACAATCCTGTAAAATTTGAATGAATTCTGAACAGAGATTTCTGAGGAGTTGTGTCCACAAGATTTGCCATTGTATAACATTGTGGAAATAATCAAAGTCCTATAACTCCCACAAAATTTGACGAATCAATATGGCAATGGAATATGGTCTCGTATACCAGTTACGACGTTGCCATTTACTTCAAGGCTAAATCAGCCATTTTCCACTGTTTGCCCTCAACATATAGGTTTAGCTTGACCTTTCAGTTGTATGTCATTTCAAAGCATTTTAAGTAAGGAATCCAAATCTGCCATAAAAATATGGGGTGAACCATTTAGATTTTTCGCAAAATTGCACTGAATAAAAATATGAAATAAACAATAATATTTACATTTGAAAAAACATGTGCTTCCCAATCCTTGTCAGGGCCTTATTGCGCACCCAGTAAAACAATATTCATACACCAGCTTCAAATATGACAGTTGTCTCAATAAATATACATTATCAGCTTTCAAAAAAGTATTCTCATGATATTCTAACTGAGAGGATAAACATTTTAGCACTTCAAACATCCTCTTTTCAAATTTTAGAGTTTTTAGGAACTTTATGACTGAGGGACCAGCTGGCCCGGAACTAGTTAATGAGACCTTAAGGTCTCATATACCAGTTATGACGTTGCCATTTACTTCAAGGCTAAATCAGCCATTTTCCACTGTTTGCCCTAAACATATAGGTTTACCTTGACCTTTGAGTTGTATGTCATTTCGAAGCATTTTAAGTAAGGAATCCAAATCTGCCATAAAAATATGGGGTGAACCATTTAGATTTTTCGCAAAATGGCACCAAATAAAAATATGAAATAAACAATAATATTTACATTTGAAAAAACATGTGCTTCCCAGTCCTTGTCAGGGCCTAATTATGCACCCAGTAAAACAATATTCATACACCAGCTTCAAATATGACAGTTGTCTCAATAAATATACATTATCAGCTTTCAAAAAAGTATTCTCATGATATTCTAACTGAAAGGATAAACATTTTAGCTCTTCAAACATCCTCTTTTCAAATTTTAGATTTTTTAGGAACTTTATGACTGAGGGACCAGTTGATCCGGAACTGGTTAATTAGACCTATGATCTAGTACTAATGGTGACTTATAATCTTGTAAAATTTGAATGAATTCTGACCAATAGTTTCTGAGGAGTTGCGTCCACAAGATTTGCCATTGTATAACAATGTTGAAATAATCAAAGTCCCATAACTCCCACAAAATTAGACGAATTAAATGGCTATGGGATATGATCTAGTACTAATGGTGACTAACAATCCTGTAAAATTTGAATGAATTCTGACCAGCGGTTTCTGAGGAGTTGCACCCACAAAAAACGTGACACACGGACGCAGACTATTTCTATGTCCCTCCGTCGCATTGTGACGGGGGACAATTATGACTGGCTGACAAAGTGTTGTTACTTTGATGTGGATCTGTCATCCAAAATGGAGGTAAACAGTGAACTTTTAACATTGGACACTACAACATGTACAAGAAATGCATACAAAGATCTCCTAGAGAACATCTGCATGAATTAAAGCCAAACATGGCATAAATGTTACATATACAGGGCTTTTTTACCTTTGTTTTACATCCTTTTAAGGGACTCATTCTCCATTTGAAAACGGCTATTTTTCCCCCAAAAAATATGTAGAAGTTCCCAATGGAGTTGAGCATTTAAATAATGTTTTTGATTTAGAATCCGTTAGCAGATGTTTCTTTATTATTTAGTTCAGAGGCAGACAGAAGATGTAAAAGTGGGGTTTTAAGTCAACTAGAATGATTTTTTTTTTGCATTTTTTTAAAAAGAGGCTAATGTAGAATAATGTACATAGATGCAATTGAAATATCATAAGAAAATTTCCAAAATGGATGTCGTTGGTGAAATTTTCCCAATTTTAGGGGCTGGGGACTTATTTTAATAAAAGTAGAAAAAGCCCTGATATATAATCCCGACCAAGTGTTAATACTTTGTTGTTTACTTTCATCCAACATGGCCCCTGGCGTTGAACTTAGTTTAACCATATGGGAAATGCTTACGAAGATCTTCTAGAAATCCACTGAATATTTAAACCAAACATCGCATGAATATTACATTTAAGGTGCAGATCAAGTGTTATTGCATTGGTATCAATGTGCCATCAAACATGCCCAACTGCAATGAACTTGTTTAACATCAGATCCTAAAAGAAATGCATACAAAGATCTTTTTCTAGTGAACTGCTGAATGGATTTAAACCAAACTTGGTATGAATGTTACTTCTGATGTGCTGACCAAGCATTGTTACTAATTTTTGTTGACCAATCATTCAACATGGCCACCAAGTTGGAACTTAGTTTTACATCTAGACAGAATGGGAAATGCAGCCAAAAATTTTCTACTACAGAATCACTGAATGCATTTTAACCAAACATGGCATGAATGTTACATATGAGGAGTATTGTTACTTTGGTGCCAATCCTACATCCAAAATGGCTGCTTGCATGGAACATTGGTAACATTGGACCCTATGGAAAGAAGATTCAAATATCTTTACTTCTGAATCAACTGGACTAATTCGAATCAAACTTAACTAGAGCTGCCGCTGAATAGCAGCAAGTTATGCCCCTGTTCATTGAAGTCTGAATCAATATGACAAAAGCAAATTTAAGTGTGTGTTGCCACAATGCAGTTGTACATGGATACAATGATATACCTCCCCCTTTTCCCGAAAATATTCAAAGATGAATTTCCTCCACCTCAAAATCTTAGGACAGCAACCATATTACTTCATGCTCATCTTCAGGTGGTATACTATAACGAAGCAATATTTCCTAAAAATGCAAGCACCTGCGTAGAGAACGTGCTAACAAGGTTCCTCCATTTGTCCAGAAAATATTCAAAGATGAATTATCTCCCCTTTAAAATTTCAAGAAGCAGCTATATTTCTTCATGTACATCTCCAGGTGATGCACTACAGCTGTGTACAATTCCACTGAAATACAAGCACCTGTTTAAGAGGATTTGTGCTAATAAGTCCTCCCTTTTTTTTCAGAAAATATGCAAAGATAAATTATCTCCCCTTCAAAATTTCAGGTAGCAACCATATTACTTCATGCACAGATCTTCGTGTGGTATACTATAATTGTGTTACATTTCATCAAAATTACTCTTAATTTATTTGACTGCAGTCAAGCTTACCATCTTGTCCATTCCTCTTGGTCCTAAACTTGTTCTTATAGCATCTGCTACAGCTAAAAATACAAAAAAAATATTCAGTTTGCTATGATAAATAGCCATACAGTTATCAAAGTTCAAAGTTCAAGTTCAAAAGCTTTATTTAAAGACGATATATATAACAACAATATAACATAAGCTCTCAAGAGCTTTTAAATCGTCTATATACTTTAAACATGTTAAAGGTTGTAAAAAAACATATTTACATTATAAAATATATATAAAGTGTTAAATGAATGCTTCTGATAAGCTGATGTCTAAATGTCTAAATCGATATTAAGGTTAAAACTAGAAATTCCCTGGTCTGACCTGCTGACCACCACAAATGATAACAAAATGTAGGTCTGACTTTTGTGACAGCTCCAAAGAACAGCAAAATAAACGACTGTTGTTGGTCACTTTTCTTGCACACAGAACCAGCAAAAATATCTATTAACTTGATGAAAATTTAAAATTTGTCCATGACTGACAGATAAAAAAAAATCTTCCTGCAAACTCTGCAAGATACCAAATATAAATTAACAAAATAATGAGATACATGAGCATGAGCTGTTAAAAGGGATGAATTCAAAATCTAGTTACACACATGGCAAAATAAAAAGAGTAGAAACAATAAAAGGATCGACTGATATATTTCGACAAATATGTTGTCGTCAAGTGGGTCATGAAGAATGAAGTAGTGGTATAAAAATAATATGACACGACTTGTTTTTACTCCAAAATTCATAATCTGAAAACGGATTCTGGTATTTTCTTTTAAATTCACATGTATCACATGACAATTTCAATATTCAAAATGGCACCAGGTCAATGAGAAGAGATACGCTTGAACTTTGAATGGAGGCATAGAAGGGATATTTCATAACTACGGTACTTGAAACTGTTAAAATGGAAGGAAAATAGTTCCGATTTCTACCAGTAGGTGTTTTTATGCATGCACAGGCGACACCCAGCCAAAATTCCACTGCATCAAAATTGGAAGGGATCTCACGATTTGAAATAAGAGATCGTTCTGTATTCACAAAGCAATATAAAAATAAAAAATAAAAACAAGTCAGATCAGTAAAAGATAAACATAGGATGATAAAAGTAGCTTTGTAAACGACAGATGGATAGATAATTTTATTGAGATTAAATATCAACATAAATTACAACACATTACATTTACCATGTTTACATTTACAAACAAGGACAATAGTACTGATATGATAATAGTCTAAGCAGTCAGGGGTGTAACCTATTCAAGTTATCAAATGAAGTACTTTTGTGTAACTGAATTGAGTGATCATGTATTTTCAGCAATAACTTATTTAAGTTATCAAGTGTTGATTTCTTGAAAATGTCCAACTTAGATTACANAAACGACAGATGGATAGATAATTTTATTGAGATTAAATATCAACATAAATTACAACACATTACATTTACCATGTTTACATTTACAAACAAGGACAATAGTACTGATAAGATAATAGTCTAAGGTAAGACTATCATTTTCAGTTAATACAGGACTGTAAATGGTTGGTGAACAGACCCTGTGTGAACGGGAATGTGGGCAAACGGAAACTGGGCGAACAGTTAAATAGGCGAATGGACCCGGATTCACCACTACAGTGCAGTTTTGTTTTACGAGATATCCAGATTAATTTTTGTATTCACCAAAGAAACGGTACAGAACTGGGATTATCAACATTTTCTGTTCAGTACATTGTCACTTAAACTGACATTATGAAGATGTGTTATGGTCAAATTATCGTTCTAAAATGCTGCTGTAACCAATGTAAACAACAAACCCTTCGCAGCACTTATGTTGCTGTATCGTATTTGAGTGGGTTTTTCTTTGTCCTTGTACTGCGCTTTGGATGGGTTAGATGGTCCAGTTTGCCCCTTCATTATGACAGTTGCTACACTTTCAAACAAATTGATTGATGGTCACAGATTAGTCTTGCTCATTCACGTTGATTCTCGATTCTTCTGTTTCTTATTCGGAACCGGAAGTCAAGAGTTATATCCCTTCTGATTTTCAATCATCAAACATTCTGATATCAGTACCAAAGTATTACTGTAACGAATTATTTATGTTGTTTCTGTTTCTTTTGTATTGTGTATTACAGCATGTTTGTGTGTATGTTTTTTTCAACAGCAAAAAAAAAAAAGTTCTGAACTTGAAATCCAATCCGTCATCGAGTCAAGACTAATCAGAGTCATTGTGATGCTTTGAGTGAAACAGCACAGCTTCAAACACTCTGACAGTCTTGGGAGAATTGATATTTGGCGGGACATTCCCTCAAAGGGCTGTCGATTAATCGAAATGATATTTACAACAACAAGCCTAATACAAAGATTGCAAACAAGTAGACAAACTGGCAGTAAATGTAAGCTCAATCACTTAACATAAAAAAGTACGACAACTCAGTTCCATTCAAGATAATAGGAAAGGTTCATATTCCTCCTTATAAAAAGTGTTGCACATTAAACATGTTGGGAACACTCTCCCAATATCACTTATTTTGGATTTTTGCCAATTTATCACAAATGCGCATGCAAATTGAGTAATATCAACAACTTTTGTTTAGGAAGTTTCCTCTTATAGATTAATCCCCAAGAAAACAGGCATTTTCTAGGGCATCAATCTCGGAAACAGAACAAAAATGAGAAAGATTCCTAACCAAAAGTTGTTTGTATTGATATAAAAAGGTTTGCATTTGTGTCAAATTGGCTTAAATCCAAAATAAGTTATATTACTGTATGACATTAATAACCCGTTTGGGTTACAATATCCCGTTTGGGAGAATGTTCCCAACTTGATAAATTGAAAATCTGAAGCGAAGGCTTTGAAAAGTTAATCACCGGTCTGACAGAGACTAATGTAATGAATGAAATCAAAATGCTGCAACGGATTCTGCAAATCACAGTCTACACGAAATGTGTCAATCCAACGAAAAAAAAACAGGATTTTGTCAGAAGGACCGGTAAAACATTTTAAAGACTCTGTTCAAAGGTCCCACATTGTTCTTGGGCTAAACCACTGGAAACAAAGTTTCAGGCTGCAAAAATGACAATCATCTGGTAGATTTGAGACTTTATTTTGTTATCTCTAACATTTCTTGTCAAGAATCTTTCGTCAAATTGATAAAATTGGAGTTAAATTGACTACCGCTGATGATAAAACATTCCAAGCAGGAAGTTATAAGTATAAATAAACCGATATCAGAAAAAATATGATATTCCGGAAATCTCGGATAATACAAAATGTGTGGAAACTTTTGGTCAGATGTCCTTTTGCTCTGCCTGATAAGCCATAAAAGACTGCCAGTCCGAATGTCCACCAAACTTGAAATGTACAAGTATTTAGCGAAGAGTGAAATCAATGTCTGTAATAGGGCTCGCCACACTACAAAAGAACAGGTAGACTTGGAAGTCTCCCTCAAAGTACAGATAGGGTGACTTCAAGGAGACTCGTTTACGGGTATCCCGCTATCCACGACTAAATTTACAAGACTTGTATTTGATTTACATATTTACTAATTCTTAGTTTTCTCATGTGCATACATGTACAAAATATTCAACAATGGCAATAAATCAGTTTTAATTATTAAAATGTGATTGATATTTTAAGTTACATATACTGTACAGCTCACACGGATGACAGGGATTTTTCAGGGTATTTTGGGAAATGGCATTTTAATCCAATTTGGGAAATTTTTTATCGACAAAAGATGAATTTTGGGAAATTGTAATATGAATCTTTATAACTGATGTTAATTTAGATAAATTCATTTATTTTATTTGATTTTGCAAAATTTCATATTTTTATATATTGAAACTATATTAAAAACTTATGATAACACCAGAAACATAATATATTGATGAAAACCAGGCAGGCAGTTAGAAACAACCATGAATTCATGTTAAAGTTGTTGCCTTCAGTTGCACAATTCTTTAATGAATAAATGTGCATTGACAATTTTAAGGTGCCTGCAGAAGAAAGAGGATACAAAATCCGGAAAGTTTTTTCCCAGATCTGGTTCCGAATTTTATACAACCCGGAAGTTCGCCATTTGCAATTGTGTTGACAAACCATAGGATTGTTTTCACTTGATTTTGACCATTCTATCGTGAATATTTACACAAAACACAAGCGGTATTCCAATTTCATGCATCCTTGAAATGTTTTTCTGTAAATAAGGCCACACCAAATTAATTAGTAGTTCTTTGGAAATCCCGCTCCTAAATAAGCAAAATCAAAATTTAAAAATAAAAATTATTTTCCCGCACCTAATTTTCCAAAATCAAAATAAAAAAATAAAAATAAAAATCCCGCACGTTGAAATCAACAAGAAGTTTTCACGAATTTGATTCGGAAATTATAAAAATCGAATCTGTGTCATTTATGCGCTTGATGTAAGGGAAAATGCATTGTATTTAAGCATTATTCTGATTCAGATGACATGGCCGCAAGAAAATGATGTGGGAACGAAGTAAAAACAGTCAACTGCCTTTTATGAATAGTCGTGAGGCGTCAAACTTGAATTATTCAAGCCGTCCTGTCTAATTCTCTCCGCAAATACTTGAGTGGTATTTAAAATCTTGTAACGGCTTGGTTACGTTTTGACATTTCCATTGTTTTCAACATTCGTTGAATTTCGTGTTTTGCACCTACATTGTATTACAATTTTTTTGTGTATGATTTGCGTAAATAAATATCAGTGTGTACAGATTAGTCCTAAACATAAGCCTTCGTTTGTTGTGCAACCTTTAATATTTGGACATTGATAAACACAACAGACAAAAGTTGTTGTAGGACTAGTGGTGTGAGGTTCCTCACTGTGTTGAAGACCGTACGGTGACCCCTAGATGCTTTGTTTTGGGTCGTTTTAACCTGTATATGGGATGTTGTCTCCTTGACATTTAACCCATTTCCTTTCTTTTTCATTGTGTACAGACTTCAGTGTTAACTTTACAATCTGATGTAAAGATTATTACAGAGTTTTAAAACAATGATCAAACAAACAGCCAAATGTGGGAAAGCCTAGTAAGATGAACTTAACTGGTTAACTCTTCTTGTCTGTTCAATAAGTGAAACAGTATCAATATGAATTTGGGATGAGTCGTATTCACTAGAACAAGCCATGAATCTAATTTTAAAATTTTTCATACTCATGATGACATCAGTCATGTCAGTATATACTACTGACAAAAAAAGCTTTTTAAATTTACCTAAATAATTTTACTTAGTACATAAGACAAAACTTTCTTGCATGCATCTTAATCATTATTGTTCTTTGTATGGAGGTTATACATTTAGGTTTTTAAAACATAAATAGTGGAATATTTCTAAGACATCATAAGAATTATCAAGTTCTAGCACCTGTTTAAGATAATCACTGCCGGATATTGACCAACTCTGCAAGCTATTATCATTTTTGAATCTGCTTGTCTTTTTTTGCACAAGTTTCTAGTTAAGTACATCTTAAATGATCTCTAGTGATTATTTACATGAAATTTACACAATTCTTTGGTAGACTAGTTAGTGATCAATATGCATACTGAAAAGTGTAGTGCTGAACAACATATACATGTAGTTGTGGCTATAGATATCATGTAACAGAAGGTCAGAATGTGAAAAAGTTGTTGTTGATTTATCACAAATGCCCTTTTAAGTCTGGAGGTTGAATGTAAGCTGTTATGCAGGTTCAAATACGCATATTTGAAACATTATTGAAACACCGGACAAGAAAAAAAAAAAAAAAAAATATTTTGCTCGCTCTTAAATTCAAGAATATTTGAGGCGAAAAATTTAAAATTAAAAAAAAAAATTTCGCTCGCTCGCTCCAATTTTTTTGGCCAAAATCTCGAAGAACTACTAATTGTGTAAAGTAAGGGTTATTTTATTTTCATGTAAATAATCACTAGAAATCATTTAAGATGTACTTAACTAGAAACTTTTGCAAAAAAACAAAAAAAAACAGACAAGCAGATTCGAAAATGATAATCACATATGTTCAGCTTGCAGAGTTGGTCAATATCTGGCAGTGATTATCTTAAACAGGTGCCACACCACTAGTCCTAAAACAACTTTTGTCTGTTGTGTATATCAATGT
>MJUU01069594.1:30738-42099 GCA_002080025.1 Modiolus philippinarum | reverse complement strand
CTATTCAAAAATTTTTGCCACCTATTCAATATCTTATTGACATCACTGCGGTATACCATAATAATTCCAATCAATAAACAATATTATGTACTAAGTACTTTTACAATTTTGGCCATGTTCAGCCCATATAATCCCTAAAAGGGACAGTTTTCAAAAAATCTAATAACAGAGCGTCATCTTTATTTTTCATAAGGAATCCATTGAAAATTATGCATTTTGGCCCCGTCAAAATTAAAAATTTCAAGAGTAAAAGTTCTGTGGCGATATATGCAAACAACAAAAATAACCCTTTTTTGCCCTAGTGCAACAGATGACACATACAGACAACTGTGCCATACCATAACACAACCAAAAATATGTGCTTGTATAAAAATTACCAATGTCCTCTGTTCTTCAACACTTTCTGTGTCAGACACTACATGTATGTCTGGCAAACTATCTGAATCATCCTCTGACTGAAAAAAAAAATACTTGTGAGTAAATATTTATATTGTTTTGCTGCCAATGTATGTGTATCAAATGTAATATTTAAAATTTCAAAGTGACTATTTTGATGTTGCAGTATGCACATGTATAAAAAAAATATGACATGCAAGTACATCTTTTTTGGTTTAACTAAATATAAACAAGAAACAAAATTTATTGTATTACAGTAACTTAAAATAACCAGTACATGTATAGATTTACTTGACCGTTGACTTGCTTATATATCACTATAGACATAATAGACAAAATATGATAAGTCTATGAATGTTAAACTATGTCCTAATGTTCACATTGTTATTGAACCATGAAAACAAGGTCAAAGTCATCAAAAATATATTCCGCTGGAAAGGTCATCGCATAATGGTTCATTCCCATTTATCCAATTTTTTAATAAAATATACATTACAGGTAAAAATTGAAAGTTGGATAAGTGGGAAAATGAAACATTACTAAAACAACAAATACTAATTAGAGCTTGGGTTAAGTGCTGGACAAAAAATTTGCTAGAAAATTAAGTCCTGGTAAAAAAAGTACTATATTTATGTTATGTCATGAATTTGATAAAATTGCTTGAGTCCTTTGATTTTTTTTAATTAGTTTTCTTTTTGTAATTTTTGTTCTTCTTGAAAGCCAAAATCAGCTAAGGTTAGAGCTAACTCCATAGGCTTTAACAAATTTTCTGAAATTTATATATTACAAATTTTCAAATAAATCCATGAACCGAAATATGTGTAGTTATGCTGATAGGTAACAAATTATCAATAGATTATTAAAAAAAAACAAAGAAATATTTGTTTAATCTAGTACATAAATTAACATTTCCACGGATGTTTGCTGTATCTTGATAGTGCTTCTCAGTGCATTTCCAGTAGGCACGTTCTGCATCTCTGTCCTGTTTCCCTGTTTTCGTGACATATCTGTAGCTATTTACTGCTACGTGGTGACCATTTGCATGTTATGGCCAGTGGGGGTGATAACACAGGCGCAGAGCCCATGTATGTTGAGCCCGGAGCCCATGTATGTGGGGCCCAGAGTCCTAGTGTTGCCCGGGATCTTAGTGTCTTAGTTGTCTTAGGAGCCTTGAGCCATAACTTCAACGTTTATAAAGGTTGGAGTCCAGAGTCCAGAGCCTGTGTAATTCCCCAAGATTGTTGAATATAATCTACTTGTGCTTGTGCATTTGCCATATATAGTTAGACTGAATATGGTTTGTGGCTTGAGTGCATTTGCTACAAAGCAAATAGCTTTGAATGGTTAATGAGTAGTCGTTGAGAAGTCAGAAATACAGACATAAAATTCACAAGTTAATAGGCTTAGGTGCTTTTGAAACAGTACATGTGATTAAGGGGACGACCATTTGATTTTCAGGAGAGGTCTTGGGCAATTTTGCCTATAGAAAATTTATTTTTACGAAAATCTCGAACAAATTATTCATTTTCACCAAATGTCCCTTCAAATTATTCATTTGTATTTGCAATAAAAAATTTTATCTTCGAATCAAAATTAAATTAATTTTTTTCATGACAAGTAGGATAAGAATATTTACTTTCACTGGCACCAAGATTAAATTATTTATTTACAAAATCGCCAAAGCCTCCCCTGAGAATCAAACGGTTGTCCCCTACAAATATTTCTTGTAATTGTGTCATTTACTTTTTTTCTTTTTATTTTCTTTTTGATTTAAAGTAATATTTACAATTTTTTTTCCTTTTCCATAAAAAAACTCTATTTATTGGTCATTTTTAAATTTTTTTTTTAATTTTCAATTAATTGACATGCATTTACATTTTTTCTTTTTTTTATCAAATTGTGATATTATATATCAACATGAATTTTATCCATGGAACAATTTTGTTGTTAATTAATTTCCTGACTCATTATTATCATGTACTAAATAAACATATCCCTAGGCAATTAAAAAAAAAGTTGGATAACTGGGAATAGTGATTTTTAAAAAGTTGGATAAGTGGGAAGACACCAACTGAATCTGGTGTAACTTGAATACTAGTGTCCAACTTACATTTTTCTTTGTAACTCACAGCACTGTCTGTTATAAACATCAAACATAATACAATGACTAATGATTTCATCTTTCCTGAAAATAGCTGTAAACAAATGACATAATACCGAAGTTACTGTTAATTTGGATTCTGAATGCGCATTTCAGAACTCCAGTGTAGAGGAAATCAAAACATCGGAAGTCCATGTACCGATATACCGTAATATGTTTAAACTAAAAGAACTGTGAGCAAAGCTCCCTCATAAATACCCGCCACAACCCCATTTGTTTCCAGAAAATATAAAATCAATCGAATCAAATTCTGAAACAGGAGATGTACATCTACATTATGTCATAAAGACTCTATTGAAGTTTCATGAAAATATGTTCAGTGGTTCAGGAGGAGTAGCGGGTAAGAGATGGGTACCCACTAGTAATGGGCAAGTCCAGGTTTGGTATGGGAAACTTTAAAAATCAATCAAATCAAATTCTGAAATAGGAGGTGCACATCTACATTATGTCATAAAGACTGTGTTAAAGTTTCATCACAATCTATTCAGTGGTTCAGGAGTAGCGGATAAGAGATGGGTACCCCCCCCCCTTTGTAATGTAAAGGCTAAGTCCATGTTTTGCTATGGGAAACCCCAAAAATCAATCAAATCAAATTATGAAATAGGCGGTGCACATCTACATAATGTCATACAGACTGTGTTAAAGTTTCATGAAAATCTGTTCACTGGTTCAGGAGGAGTAGCGGATAAGAGATGGGTACCCACTTGTAATGTAATGGCTAAGTCCATGTTTTGCTATGTGAAACCCCAAAAATCAAACACATCAAATTCTGAAATAGGAGGTGCACATCTACATTATGTCATAAAGACTGTGTTAAAGTTTCATCAAAATCTATTCAGTGGTTCAGGAGGAGTAGCGGATAAGAGATGGGTACCCCCCCCCCTTTGTAATGTAAAGGCTAAGTCCATGTTTTGCTATGGGAAACCACAAAAATCAATCAAATCAAATTATGAAATAGGCGGTGCACATCTACATAATGTCATAAAGACTGTGTTAAAGTTTCATGAAAATCTGCTCACTGGTTCAGGAGGAGTAGCGGATAAGAGATGGGTACCCCCTTGTAATGTAATGGCTAAGTCCATGTTTTGCTATGGGAAACCCCAAAAATCAAACACATCAAATTCTGAAATAGGAGGTGCACATCTACATTATGTCATAAAGACTGTGTTAAAGTTTCATCAAAATCTATTCAATGGTTCAGGAGGAGTAGCAGATAAAAGATGGGTACCCTTAGTAATGTCATGGCTAAGTCCATGTTTTGCTATGGGAAACCCCAAAAATCAATCAAATCAAATTCTGAAATAGGAGATGCACATCTACATTACGTCATAAAGACTGTGTTAAAGTTTCAAGAAAATCTGTTCACTGGTTCAGGAGGAGTAGTGGATAAGAGATGAGTACCCTCAGGTGTAACGGACGGACGGACGGACGGAAAGACGGACGGAAGGACGGACGGAGGGACAACTCCATCACTATATTCCCGCCCACTTTTCAAGTGGGGGGTATAATAATAAAGGAAAGGATTTGGAGTAAATACACATGAGACAAGGTCTTTACAAATACAAAGTAAAAACAAGCAAAGGAACAATTCTTGATAGGGAACAATTTACAAATAAGATCTAAATAGAAAAGCAAAAATTCAGGTAAGGACAGAGCTATGCAAGAGGGAGATAATCCTTATATTTTATGAAAGGATTTTGAACAAAATTTTGTTCAATTCATATATTGAAAGTTTCCAGATAAAGTCAGTTTTCTGGTCAGTACCGAAGTACTGACAACTTGGTTGGTGGATACCCTCGGGGACACATGTAGGCTGTATGAGAACGCAAGAAAGGAAACAGATACTCCATACATTTCGGGATGAGATGTCAACCACTTTCCTATGTTTCTGTTTATATAAACCATGAAAGGGTATGGCGTAAATGTAGGTGGGACAATTTCTACCAATAGTAAAACCAATTGATGAGCCAACTCTGTTCTATTGTTGTTCATCAGCTTGAAGTCACTACGAGGCCTTCAACAATGAGCTTTGCTCATACTTCATAGCAAGTTCCAGACGGTCCTTGCATCGGTTTGAATGGAATCCATTGTTAGAGATAGAACAACGCTACATTAACAATGAAGGGATATGGAGTAAATGCAAATGAGACAAAATTTCTACAATACATGGTACAACCAAAAACTAAATACCGAAGTAACTGTGAATTTATTTTCTGCATATGCGCATTTCGACAACTTATGTCTCTTCAGTGCAGTGCAGATAAAATGGAACAACGCTTTTATTGTAGTTCATCATCTTGAAGTCACCATGAGGTCTTCAACAATGAGCATTACTCCTACCTCATAGCAAGTTCAAGACAGCCCATAGTACCGGTTTGAGCGGAATTCATTACTAATTGCTAAGCAACGCTACATCCATGTCTTTTCCTTTGATCCATGGATGCGGGATCGTCAACAAACACAAACTTAACTGGCAAAGTGTTCTTACAATCGCTGTCATCCATTTCCCGATAAAAAATAGTAGAAGACGATCAAAACATTTTAACAACCACAGGGCACTCATCAAGCCAATTGTAAGAAAACTTGGCAGAATAAAACCATGAGATGTGGACACAATAAACAGGTGGTCAGAAAACAATTTTAAATTACAAAAAATTAAAAAGCCAAAATTTGAAAGAATGATAGTGCATCCATATGAGAAATTCTCTCAAGAACAAGTACACCATAACTGAAATGTACAATGTATATAGAGCATACATCCATATTTCTTCTTACTGATGGAACAGTATACGTTATTATCATGATGTTAATTTTAGTTTTTAATGTGATAAGGTGTTTATATATTAGGTATTTATCTTTGCATAAGTGATGCTGATAAAAATAATGAACAAACTTTAACGTTCTTTTGACTGACGGTTCGGTTCTCAATTACTTTAAAACTATAATTTCTTATCTAATGCCTTTTTTGCGTTTCTCTTTCGTATCCTTTTGTTCTCATTTAGTTCTTTGCAGGGCAGGACAAGCTTACCCTTCCGGAGCACTTGATGTCACTCAATTGTTTGAGAGCTTACAGTTAGTGCTTTAGTTTTTTGTGTTGTATTTGTGGTGTTTGTGCATTTCTAGTGTGTTTATTCTTCCGTCTTCTGGTGTTCTTGCTTTTGTCTTGTCTCTGTACTTTGGTTTATATGAAAAAGAAAGGAAATGGGGTAAATGTCAGGGAGACAACATCCCATATCCAGGTTAAAACGACCCAAAACAAAGCATCTAGGGGTCACCGTACGGTCTTCAACACAGTGAGGAACCTCACACCATATAGCAAGCCCTAAATGGCCCAAAAAGGTAAAAAAGGGAATAAATCAATGGAAACAAACCACATCCAATAACCCAAATATCAAGAAACTAAAAATTATAAGAAGACAAGGACAAGCCAATGACCAACATATTCCTGACTTGGGACAGGCGCAAAAATTGCGGTTGGGTTAAACTCGTTTTCTTGGATCCAACCCCTCCCCCCCCCTATGTTTGGTGAATGGCTAAAAATAAATACACAAAAAGACTCACAGTAAAAATCAAACTAGAAAAAAGTCCAACTCCCTTACAAAGAAGTACATAAAACATGAAAACAATACACACAGGTACTGTCCGGACAAATGCTCGCAGTTACTGACAGTTAGCTAAGGACATAATTTCCGTTGACTATGATATCAAGCCTTTCTACATATGAAATTTGAATTGAAATACTTCTATATAATATTGTGTTTTGTTCCTTCGGTACACCCAGTGGACCGTTGAAAACAGTTTGAGGCAACGGGGTGTTCGAGATATCGAGGTCGAACTATGTTTAAACTTGAACAAAGGGACCACAAAAAGGGGTTCGAGACATCCAGGGTGTTCGAGTTATTGCAGTTGGAGCCAACGAAGTTCTACTGTATGTTTGAATTAGATAAATGATATCGTTGTTTGAACATAGATATGTCAGACCAAGGTTAATTGTTAAATTTGATTATTTGAAGCTTTGCGGTACACTTTTTTGGCTGCGATCATTATATATATTAAGAAAAATTTCCCGACTTTTGGAACTTCCTTTGAAGGCTTTAAACGTATGTGATGTAGACGAGATGTGTTCCTTTTGGAAAATATATGGTTTCATAAAGGTTAAACTTAAGATAAATTGCCTAGACAGATTTGAAAAAAGTGAAATTCAGTTGAAAATAATAAAGAAATTAATTGTTACTTTTAAATCTTAATCGATAACAAATTAGAATTGTCAGCATATTCGGCAAATTTATTGCAAAGTGACTTAACTTGAAGTTAATAACAAAATACCGAAGTTACTGTAAATTTACTTTCTGCATATGGCCATTTCGACAACTTATGTCTCATTAGTGCAGATAAAACCAAAACATTGGAAATCGAGAAATCGAAAAAGGTGTAAAAAGGCTGATGAAGAACAAATAATCAAAAGGGTCTAAATAGAAAGCCAAAATCAGCTAAGGACAGAGATTTGCATGAGAGAGATACTCTTTAGTTTTAAGCAAGATTTTCTGATTAAGATATATGTATTAAAAATTACCAAATTCTTCATCGATAAATCACTCAAAAGGGGAACCATTTATTAAGGACTAAGAAGTATACAAAGAGGTTCCTCTGCAGTTCGTCTCTTATTTATTTTGTTGGTGTTAAAACGTACCTCTCCCCATAACCGTAATATATATATAGTGCCACCAGTTGTTTCAACTGTGGAGACGTTAATTACCTTGATGTACTGATAATATATATACTTACCAAGCTGATATTTCCGCACGATTTTCCAAACTTAATAATCAGTCTTCAGCTTTTCTTTATAAACTTCAAAACGCATGCTGCATACTCATATTTCGCATGAATTTGTCAAAATTGTGGACATAAAACTACAATGAAACGACGACTGTTCGAATTATAATTGATTTTTAGGAATATCATTACTCAATAAATTACCTATTTAAATCTTTTTTATCTTTTTATAAATAATTTTTCATACCTTTTATGACATTAAGCCGAATTGTTCAGGATTTTATACTGAAAAGATTAAAATGATCAACCCCAGGCTACTTAATCATTAGTTGAGCAAACTGAACCGACCGAAAGCTCTGAGGATATGGCATCGACATGATATTGTTTATGGATTTCCAAATGTTTTGATTTTATCTGCACTGAAGAGACATAAGATGTCGAAATGCACATATGCAGAAACTAAATTTCCAGTAACTTCGGTATTTTGTCATGTGTATTTCTTAATTTTGATTTTATCTGCACTGAAGAGACATAAGTTGTCGAAATGTGCATACGCAAAAAGCAAATTCTCAGTATCTTCGGTATTTTTTCATGTATATTTCTCGTGCAAAATACATATTTCTAAAAATTTTGTCAGGTTATTTATCAGTTTATTGGTTGAAGCTGCTAAAACTGTTATCAGTAATCATCTGAGGGTATAATTTATATGCTAATACGGGCTATTACCATGATAAGACATGGAGTAAATACACATCGGTCGGTTTTGACAACTTCCTTCAGTTTGCTCAACTAATGATTAAGTAGCCTGGGGTTGATAACATTTTAATCTCTTCAGTATAAAATCCTGAACACATTAGACAAAGTCTCTACAAATACAAGCAATAGGCCAACGCTTTCATTGTTGTTTTTCATCTGGAAGTCACCAAGGGACCTTCAAAAGTAAGCCATGTCTAAATTAAAAACATCAACTTTAGTTTTCTAAATTGAGTTTGACTAAAGCATTTTATCAAAACACATTTATAACAATTTTTACAAAGAATTTATTAATTTTTTATTTGGGGTCCCAAATGACTTTAGTTAACCCCTTTCTTGAACACTCACAAATTCTTCATGCTTTTGATATAACGTTTTCAAAGAGATTTTGCATATCTTTTTTTATTTATTTATCCATTTTTTTCCCTTTTTTATTGAAGTTCTATATAAAATCAATGAAGATACAAAGTTTGAAAAAAAAATTATGACTGCTTAGTGACCGACCATTTAACCTGAAAGGGGGGGGGGTTATGGTTTTTTTTCTCTGGACAGAAAATTTTTTCGCGCTTCACGTGTATCAACAAAAATTTGTTTTTTCAACATTAACATAATTTTGGGGGAGAAAGCCTCCTTCAGATTTTTTTTTTCATAATTTTGGCAGCCAAAATATTTTTTTCACATAAAATCAGCTCCAAAATATTTTTTTAGAAAAAACCATAGCCCCCCCTTTTCAAGTTAAATGGTCGGTCCCTTATAGATAAAATATGCCCTGAATTGTAATGAAGTGCTTTCGCCAATATATTTCTGTAGTAAATATAGTGAAAAATACAATTTTGGCCAACCTTTGGAACTCTGTATCTTTTTTTTTTGAGTTATCCGTGGCCATCATTTTTTTTACATTTTTCATAGCATATTGCCCAAAAATTCATTGTACAATTTTAACAAATTATTCTATGTCAGAAACACCTCAACTACCTTTNTTTTTTTTCATAATTTTGGCAGCCAAAATATTTTTTTCACATAAAATCAGCTCCAAAATATTTTTTTAGAAAAAACCATAGCCCCCCCTTTTCAAGTTAAATGGTCGGTCCCTTATAGATAAAATATGCCCTGAATTGTAATGAAGTGCTTTCGCCAATATATTTCTGTAGTAAATATAGTGAAAAATACAATTTTGACCAACCTTTGGAACTCTGTATCTTTTTTTTTTATTTATCCGTGGCCATCATTTTTTTTTACATTTTTCATAGCATATTGCCCAAAAATTCATTGTACAATTTTAACAAATTATTCTATGTCAGACTTTACAAATTTTTAACCAAACCTTTTCCACAATAGGTATATTTTGAAGTTTTACGCATTTTTTTCGGGGATCATCTATAGGTCGTGATGTAAATTTATCTCTTTACTTGCAATACTTAAATATCAATTTGATATGCATGAAGACACAAAATACAGTAAATACCGAGGTTGCATAAAAACGGTAAATTTCGTAAGCTGTACACGGCCTCTCATCAGTAGCATTAAAATCAAACAAATTCAATGGTAGTCAAAAAAGAAGTACTCATTACCAAAACTATCGAAATAGGAGACCAAATTCAGTACCAAGGACATCCACAGAGTGCCATACTCGGAATGAAGCCTCAGTATTTTTTATAAAAATAAAAAAAGTAAATTTCTATAAAGCGCAAGGTAGCTGTGTTTTACTTCACTAAAGACGTCCCTCCAATAAAATCTATTTTGATTTTGTTTGACTAACAAAGGTGTTATTTTACTATGCCACGCATAAATAACAATTCTGACAGACTGAAGTTTTAATAAAATAATACTATGATGATTTATAAAACATCATGCGATGTATTTATGTAGAAAACATCTGTTAATAATCCGATTAAAGCATGGCTGCCGGATGAAATAAAACTCACTTCTCGATTTTTTTTTATATTTCATTTGGTTCTCATATCAAGTAAATTTCACCTACACCATAGAGCTTTTATTTTTCAAGTTATGAATTTTCTAATGTTTTGATTTGATCTGCACTGAAGAGAAAAAAAATGTCGAAATGGCCATATGCGGAAACTAAATCTACTAAATGCCTGTACCAAGTCAGGACCATGGCGGTCGACAATTTTGCCTGTGGTTACCACCTGATTTGTCTCTGTCTCCTGGACTTCGGCTCTTGACCACTCTGTTTGGCGATTTTGTTTCGATTAAATTATTTCATTTAGAAAATTGAAAAACAACCACGAATAAATGGCTGTGAAAGTAAAACAACAAAGAAAAGAGGAATCAAAAACTAAAAAGCGAAAAAAATATAAGAAATATGTACAACTAAACTTCAAGGACCGACAACCAAAGAAGTGCTGTTGGGATTGCAGTGTATTCAGTGGTCGTATAAACCGGTGAAATATATGTTGAGATCGTGAATTAGAAAATAGTCAGACTAGATTTAAATCAGAATATTTTTCTGTGAATGGGAGAGTGTATTTTAAGGAATTTGACAACACCTGTCTAGTCTCGCAATTCGCTTTTGTTATTAAAATAAACGTTATTTTTGACACTGGCGTAGCCGTGAAAACATAAATAGGAAGGGGCTCAAATATAAATATTTCCACTGCTTACTATTTCTATTAAATAACTTCTAGTTGCTGGTGTCTAAAATTAACACCCTCTCGCAGCTCTGCCGCAGTTTTCTTGACCTAAACGTTTTGAACGTAAATACCAAAATGCATAAATAACAGTAAATTTTGTTACGCTGGACACGTCTTTCTGAAGATATAGCATAAAATTAACTGTCAGTCTGAAGGTGTAAAGATCATATAGGCCATTTCCGTCTCTTGTCTTTAATTAGATTAGTATCAAACTGTCAGGACATTCAGCTCATTACATCACTGGTATAAAAGATCAATTAAGTGCCATTTAATTGCGTCTATATACTAAGTTCGAGTCTTTGATGTCACTTTGTTTCGTTAATTAGGTAAAATACCTGCATCAAAATATCTATATATTAATGTTCAGTAATGTCATCTTTTATTTACCTAATTATTGGTTGTCTGTTGCTCTGAAATGAAGAAAATATTTGATGTTATCCGCAGCAAATATGACCTCTTCTTATTTACAAAAACAAGATTGGATGCATTGACAAGGTAAAAGTGGTTTAGACCAGTAGATGATATAAGAATATGTAAATTAAACAATAAAAATATATTGAGTAAACGCACAGAATAAGACTCTATAAATAAATTTTAAAACTAAGTGACAATGCTGATCTCCATTTT
>MJUU01069594.1:17831-29610 GCA_002080025.1 Modiolus philippinarum | reverse complement strand
ACGGTCCCTAGCACCTGATTTAACGGAATCAATTGTTTTTGAACAACGTTTTTATTTTCGTTACTACTCATGGTTGCGAGATGTCTGTTTTCAATGTTATATTGATAAACAAGCATTGAAAATTAATAGACACAAATTTCGGTTTCTAGCTAGTAGCAGAAGAAATTAGCAACTGGGATGACGGTACGCTTTACAACCTTTTTCAAAAGCAATGACATTAAACCAGTAAATTAAGAAAAAAGTCGTGACTATATTCACTGACATCGTTTTGGTATTCTGTCAAAATTTCAGACTTTCCCGGATTTGTCCATTCAAAAGAATTAAAATTTTAGTGGATGTCAACAGAGCTACAAAATCCACGTCTAATTGTTCAAATGGGACAAATATTACTGTCTTTGTTCACAAAAGTTGCAAAAGGAAGACTCCTAATTCATGGCAAAAATTCAAAAATTTAACAATACATATAGATATTTGGACGATATTGTGGCTTTAAACAATCCTGAATTTTCTACATTTACAGATGAAATTTTCCTGCAGAACTTACTTTAAATAAATCCAATAGCAGCAGTGATTATACTCCTTTTCTTGATCTTGATATATCAATAAATCAAGGAAAGTTAAACACTAAGGTTTATGATAAAAGGGATGATTTCTCCTTCCCTATAGTCAATTTTCCCCATCTCGACGGCGATGTTCCGTTAGCCCCTTCTTACGAGGTCTACATTTCACAACTTGTTCGATATGCACGAGTATGTAGTGATGTTTCTGACTTCAACGACCGAAATATTTGTCTCACTGAAAAACTTCTCCATCAAGGGTTTAGATATCATAAATTGATAAAAACATTCTCTAAATTTTATTATAGATACCTTGACTTATTAAGAAAATTTGGTTCTACATGCAGGGCTCTTATACATCAGGGAATCCATGGCAATATCATTTACAAAGCGCATAAATTCAAAAATTGTCCTCCTTCCAAACTTATTAATCCGTTGAACAAACTTATTCATAAAGGATATAAATACAGCATTGTTGTTAAATCTTTACTTCTGGTTTTTGTTGGCAAAAATATTGATCATCTTCTAAATGCTTTACACCATAACTAAATTTAAACAATTTTTCATATTGGCAGTATTTGGCATTGCACAATATCATGTTCTTCTTTCATAATCGATGATGTTGTTATACCAAATCTATTTAGAAGTATTTCAATTGAAGTTTCATATGTAAGAAGGCTTGATATCTTAGTCAACGTAAATTATGCCCTTAGCTAGCTGTCAGTAACTGCGAGCATTTGTCCGGACAGTACCTGTGTGTATTGTCTTCATGTTTTATGTACTTCCTTGTAAGGGTACTCGTCTTGATAAGTTTTTTTAAGGACTTTTTTCTAGTTTGATTTTTACTGTGAGTCTTTTGTGTGTTTATTTTTTAGCCATTCACCACATAGGGGGAGGGTTTGTATCCAAGAAAACGAGTTTAACCCCACGGCAATTTTTGCGCCTGTCCCAAGTCAGGAATATGTTGGTGACTGGCTTGTCCGTGTCTTCTTATAAAATTTTATTTTCTTGATATTTGGGTTATTGGATGTGGTTTGTTTCCATTGATTTATTCACTTTTTTACCTTTTTGGGGCCATTTAGGGCTTGCTATATGGTGTAAGGTTCCTCACTGTGTTGAAGACCGTACGGTGACCCCTAGATGCTTTGTTTTGGGTCGTTTGAACCTGGATATGGGATGTTGTCTCCTTGACATTTGCCCCATTTCCTTTCTTTTTCCTAAGGAACTTTAGCATACATGTTTTAAAAAATGTACGTTTACGGCCGTATGATTTAAAATGTCATCTCCGAAATATGAAAAATCCATCCAAAATTTCTGTATACATTACATTTAAAAATACATATGTCATCGAGTAGTAGGAACCTATCAACCCTATTTGTTTTCAATTTTACTGCATAAAAATGATTTCACCTTCTAAAAATAAGCAAATGAAGATAAATAACCAATCAAGTTAGAGTTCTAGGACTTTATACAACCGATATGTTCGTTCTAAGACTGACGGTACGGTTTCACTTAATTTACTTTAGAGTGGGAAATTTGAGTTCTATCTTTGTAGTAATACGGAGTAATACAGGTCGAGTTTTAATGTTGTAGAAAGCTTGTTCTAGCGACTATGAAAGCGTTGTTTTCGGTACTAGAGCCATCTTGAAGGTGTCATGAGTGTAAAATAATTATATCAACGTAGCAGACAATACAATAATGCCAAGAGAATAACAATAGTAGGCAAACACTATTGACACGCTATAGCATACCTAGTATACTTTTCAAATAAGCTATAGCCTGTCCTGGATCGGTGGCTATTTTGTTTAGTGCGCTTTTATTCCTTTGGTTAGAATCGTTAATTTATTACTGTAGGAAGTCATAAAGGGCATTCATGTCTCTTGCCTTTAATTAGATAAGTATAAAACTGCCATGACATTCAGCTCACTACATCACTGGGAACCGATTGCTTAATTCAATTAAGTGCCATTAATTTCGTCTACATACTGATAAGTCCGAGTCATTGATGTCACTTGCCTTCGCCAGTTGAGTAAAATACCTCCACCAGTTTCTTTTGATTTTATTCGTTAATATCACTTTTTATATTCGCTTGAATTATAACCTTATGTTTTGATCGCAACAATCGATTGACGTCCAGACGCCTTCTGATTTGAAAAAAACAAGATCCAATAAAAATTGCTGCGACGACAAGGTCACGAGTTGTTAAGGCGGGTAGATAAGATATAAATGTCTTCAATAAACAGTGAAAGAAATATAGTTTCTACAACGAGACCTAGTTGATTATGAAATTTCCCACATCGAGTTAAATAAATTTTGCATATGTTTGAAAGCAAGGCTTGCCGAGCTTTTAAACATTTCAAAATTTATTTAATGAAATGTGAGAAATTTCATAATTAACGTGTTTAAGTTGTGGAAATTGTTTCTCTAATGACTGGATGAAAAACACCGAGGATTGTATTCCGAATAAATTTGGCGGGAAAATTCACGAAACTTGTTTTCCCTCTCTAGAGAGGAGAACACATGTTTCAACATCGTTCAGGAAATGTAAAAACTGGATAGAAATTAGAGAAGATGCTTACTCAAACGGAGCACCTAGGCCCGTGCTGATAGTCTGCATCAGGATAACTTTTATTTCTATTCTATGCCGTACTTATTTGACATCTTTTAAAGTCCTGATTTGATTTTGGCTCTGTTTTAGATCGTATTGATTGTTTGTTATATCAGTTTAAAACATGTTTTCTCTAATTTCTAGCAAATTTAACCAACGATTGACCGGTGTGATTAAAAATATTTCTCTATTCTATTCGGAACATTATCCTCGGTGTTTTACATTATGTCATTAGATACATTTCCTACAACTTAAACACGTTAATCATGAAATTTCTCACATCTTGTTAAATAAATTTTCAAATGTTTAAAAACTTGGCAAGCCTCGTTTTCAAACATTTACAAAATTTATTTAACTCGATGTGAGAAATTTCATAATCAACTTAGTTCTCGTTGTAGAAACTATATTGAGTTTATGGATTTCCAAATGTTTAGTTTTTATCTGCACTGAAGATACATAAGTTGTCGAAATGGCCATGTGGAGAAATTAAATTTACAGTGACTTTAGTCGATTAGACCAAGACACTCTTCCATGCGCTTTATATCTGTGAGCTTCATTGTTGTAATTGGATGATTGTTTTTTTTTTTTAGATTGACGGTTCAGTGTCAATATGAATCCACAGCATTGTGGAAAAAAGAAAGAAGGCATGGAAGAGCGTCCTTGTCTAATAACTAAATACCGAAGTCACTGTAAATTCAATTTCTGCATATGGCCTTTTCGACAAGTTATGTCTCTTCAGTGCACATAAAAACTAAACTTTTGGAAGATCATATATTCAAAGATGTTATGTTAAAAAAAAACGAAGGCAAAGTCAAATAAGGACTCTAAACGATGGAAGTGCAATTAAAAGAACAAACGCGATACCGCCAGGAAAATAAATAGCAATGAAACCAGCAACAATACAGAATTCAAATAAACAAGTGCAGTAGAATACCGAAGGAACAAAGCACAAGATTACATAAATCAAAGTCCAGAGACAAGCACACGATAACATAAATCAAAGTCCAAAGACAAGCACACGATAGCATAAATCAAAGTCCAGAGACAAACACACGATAACATGAATCAAAGTCCAAAGACAAGCACACGATAACATAAATCAAAGTCCAAAGACAAGCANATGTCATCTTTTATTTACCTAATTATTGGTTGTCTGTTGCTCTGAAATGAAGAAAATATTTGATGTTATCCGCAGCAAATATGACCTCTTCTTATTTACAAAAACAAGATTGGATGCATTGACAAGGTAAAAGTGGTTTAGACCAGTAGATGATATAAGAATATGTAAATTAAACAATAAAAATATATTGAGTAAACGCACAGAATAAGACTCTATAAATAAATTTTAAAACTAAGTGACAATGCTGATCTCCATTTTAAAGTCACCATGAGATCTTCAACCTAATCTTTGTTCACATTTCAAAGTAAGTTCAAGACGGTCCCTAGCACCTGATTTAACGGAATCAATTGTTTTTGAACAACGTTTTTATTTTCGTTACTACTCATAAATCAAGTCCAGAGTCAAACACACGATAACATAAATCAAAGTCCAAAGACAAGCACACGATAACATAAATCAAAGTCCAGAGACAAGCACACGATAGCATAAATCAAAGTCCAGAGTCAAACACACGATAACATAAATCAAAGTCCAAAGACAAGCACACCATAACATAAATCAAAGTCCAAAGACAAGCACACGATAACGTAAATCAAAGTCCAAAGACAAGCACACGATAACATAAATCAAAGTCCAGAGTCAAACACACGATAGCATAAATCAAAGTCCAAAGACAAGCATACGATAGCATAAATCAAAGTCCAGAGTCAAACACACGATAATATAAATCAAAGTCCAAAGACAAGCACACGATAATATAAATCAAAGTCCAAAGACAAAGCAAAAGCTAGAACACCAGAAGACTAAAGATCAAAGACACTACATGCCGACAAAACATATGAACACTACATATACAACACAAAAAACTAAAGCACTAACCATGTGAACTCTCAAAAAACAGATTGACATCAGGTGCTCCGGAAGGGTAAGCATGTCCTTCTCTGTTTTGTTAACTCTTCAAAACCCATTGAAATCTTTAAAGGTGTTGTCAGGAAACGAAGATAATTGTGTTGTACATTGTGAAAGATGTTAAGCAGTATGACCTTGTCAGCGTTGCAGTTAAAGTTCTAATTATATGCTTTTTTTTTATTTCACTTCCTTTTCACAAAAGACACTTATAATTTACCATGAAAGAATATTTAGTAACTTCACATGAGACAAAATCTGCACAAATATAGGGTAAAACCAAGGAATAGCACAACGCCCTTTAAGCCGTTCTTTATCTTGATCAGCGACAAATGACGTTACTACTCTAACAATAAATGTATCAGATCTGAAAAAGAAAGGAAATGGGGTAAATGTCAAGGAGACAACATCCCATATCCAGGTTAAAACAACCCAAAACAAAGCATCAAGGGATCACCGTGCGGTCTTCAACACAGTGAGATGTAAGGTAAAAATAGTCCCCATTCTTATGTGTAATGCAAGTTGGTCCAAGCCCAAGTCAAGGGCGAGAAACTATATTCTTAGATATATAAGCTCTGTCATCAGTTAGTTTTGCATGCATTACTTTACGATCCTTAAGTCATTTATATGGTTCACAAACATAATCATTTTGACTTGTGCTCTTCAAATTGCTTTGAACCGAAATGTAAACGTCAGAAACTGATATTTAAGTATGTCTTTTATTCAACTAAAAGATATAAATTATATAAATAAAAAACAGAAGCTGCTTAGTAAACATTAAATTTCGTTATGCTGTGCACGTGTTTCAAGGAGTAACTTCTCATCAGCAGCATTAGAGTCAAAATCCAAAAGTAGTAAAAATACTTTTTCTCAAGAATATCGAAATGGGGATGGACGGCAAATCCAGTGCAGTGAACATCCACCGAGTGCAATTACAAAAACAGGAAAACAGCAAACACCTACAATGACCAGGAACTACAATCACAAGCCACAATTTACAAGCAAACTGCACCAGAAAAACAATAATGAAAACAAGAGACAAGCACACGATAACATAAATTAAAGCATAATACCCGGAACAAAACCTCGTGTGCCTCGTTATGTTGTACACACCGAAGGAACAAAGGAGTGGTATCAACAAAAATTCAAAGACATGACAAAAACGAGAACGCAGAAAACAATGACATTAGACAGCTACAAAGCACAGAAATATATATAAAAAAACCCAAAACACAATATTCAAAACCAAGGCAGCATTCAGTTTAGCGGAATCGCTTTTTGGAGAATAAAAATTAGGTACAATTTCTTTTTACATAGGGTACACAAAGTGCAGTCAATATTATGTTCTCTTTCTTGGCTAAATAGTCAACATGTTGCACATCGTTGTCATAGATGTTCACGTGTAATATTGAACAAAATCTTGTAGCAAAATATAAGTAATAGATATGATGAAAATAAAAATGATAATCTTCTCTTTGTTACTTTTGTTTTTCAAATACTGTCTGATAAATGTTTTTGTCAGTTTTTATTGTTCTGGGGCTTAGTAGAAGGCTACATCATGAATGATGCATGCTTGGTATATAAAGGAGCTTTACAAGTGTGGGACTTAGAACTAAAGGCTCTCTGTGGATATAACCGGTAAGGAATATTCTGTATTTAGTTTCAGGAGACTTTAACTAATATTGTACTAAGTTTAATTATTTCAAAAGACAGTAAAAAGTTGGGAAAGTACTTATAGTTAGGTTGTAACTTATCATTTACTGAGGCTTGTTTAAGGTGTATTAGGTTATGGGATAGTTTTCGTACAAATGCTGAGCTATAGAAAATACTTTCGGTAAATTTTGAAATTTTTATAATCTGTAAAAATTTCTACCAATGTTTCATTTGAGATTTAATTTCTCATTATATTTGTGCAATAAAAAGTTACAGGTATTTAATGGTTTAGGGAGAAAATTTCACACATCAGACTGTTTTGCTCTCTGAGAGGCCTTAAGTGATACACAATGATGTTCATAATTATTTGTTCTTCATCTTGAAGTCACCATGAGGCCTTCAACAATAAGCTTTGCTCATACCTCATAGTTAGTTTAATGCGACCACTAGCACCGGTTTAATCGGAATTCATTGCAAGACATCGAACAATTACATCCATGTCTTTACTGGTCATGGATGCGGGATCGTCAACAAAAATACATTAAACTGGCGAAAGGTTCTTACCATCACTGCCATCCGTTTCCAGACAAAAAAGTGTCACAAGCTGCTGGACAGTTTCAACATAGAGACAAATACAGTGCTTTCATCGGGTCGATTGTAAGAAAACTTGACATTATAAAATAGTGATTTTGAGCACTATAAACGGATGGTCAGAATAACATTTGGAAATTCTCTCAAGAACAAGTAAACCATAACTGCAATATAAAGAGAGCATACATATCTCACATAAGAAAATCTTTTTTTGTGGACTCCACACTGCAGGAGAGACAAACTCCAGAACTAAATAAATGGGGGTAATAACAAAATCACTGAATACAGTTGTTAAAAGCCGAAGTCCAGGAGACAAAAAAAATCAATTGGAAACCATCGGAAAAATTGTCGACCGGAATGGTCCTGACTTGGTACAGGTATTTCAAACTAGAAAGTCCACATGAGACAAAGTCTCTGCAAATACATGGCAGAGACAAAGTCTCTACAAATACATGGCAGAGACAGTCTCTACAAATACATGGCAGAGACAAAGTCTCTACAAATACATGGCAGAACCAATCAATGGAAAACCGCTTTTATTTTTTGTTCTTCATCTTGAAGGTACAATGACGCCTTTAACAACGAGCTCTGCTCACACCTCATAGTAGGTTCAAGACGGCCCCTAATCGGAATTCATTGCTACACGTCGAACATCGCTACATCCATGTCTTTAATGGTCATGAATGCGGGATTGTCAACAAAAAATTAATTGAACGGGCAAGATGTTCTTACAATCACTGTCATGCTCCACGCGTGGAGCATATCACACTTACCCTTCTGGAACACCCGATGATACCTCAGTTTTATAGGGATTCACACGGCTAGTGCTTTAATTCTGTGGCGTTCTTGTTCTTTTTTGTTTGTTTTGTCTTTGTCATGCTGTCTCAATTCGTGTTGAATATGAATTGCCGTGATTTTGGAATTTCCCATTTTATCTTTTTTGCTTCGGTATTCGTTTATCGAGGTATGTTATCAGTTTCCCAACAAAAACATTAGTGTCCCAAGCTAATGGACTATTTCAATATATAGAAAAACATATTGAAGTCATCAAGTCCATTGTAAGAAAACTTAGCATTATTATATAGTGAGATGTGAACACTATTTATAAAGGGATGGTCAGAATAACATTTCGAAATTGCAAAAATGGGAAAATTTGAAAATATGATAGCATTAAGAATGAAAGGATATGGATCAAATGTAAATTAGATAATTCTCTATAATTACATAGCAAAACCAAACAATTGAACAAGGCTTTATTGTTCTTCTTTATCTTGAAGTCATGTCGGTATGTGTGCTTTTGGATTTTTCATCCGACCAATGGGATGGCTTTATCTTGAAGTCATGTGGGTATGTGTGCTCGTGGATTTTTTATCCGACCAATGGAATGGCTTTTCTTTTCTCTCACTATGAATATGTTTTGTACTTTTCTGGTTGCTTTTATTGCTTATTCGATATTTTTGTTGCGTTCTTGGCGATTTCTTATGCTTTGTATTAAGCAAAGAAGAGATGTGGAGTAAATGCATATCGGAATTCTCGTTTACCTAGCAACGGTATGGTTATCTGAAACAACAGTTCTGCACTAAAAATTCACTGCATTTATTTATGAAAATCATACGAGAAATAGTTTTAACAACCCGAAGGAATTGTATATCGCTGAATATCAACTCTCGTTATGTAATTTCAAAATATAATAAACGAGCCTTACAATTCTTTCTCGTTAGAAAACTATAAGTAGCATAGGAAACATATAAATAACAAAATACAGAAGTTACTGTATTATTCATGACGTCTGTTCCAGTCTACGTGGCTCGTTTAGTTGTTTCTTGTGTAGAGAAGCAGCCCGGGAAATATAAGCCAAATCTGTCCAGGGTTTGTGGGGAAGGACATGGACCTTAAACACTCGACTTGGCCGATATATTAGTATATTTTTTCCGTTTATTATTTTTTTTTTATTATTCAGTGATAAGTTGAAACAGATGAAAGATAACACTTTATAGATTCATAGTTGTTGTGGCGGTTGGTCAAAGACACAAAAGTTTGGTTAATGTACCGCTTCTCCGGTGGTATAATTAAAAGATAATGTTTTCATTGCTTATTTCCCTTTTTTGCAGGTAAACGGCATCATGTGGTTGTGGTCATGCGTAGCATTGGCCATTTTGGTGGTTGCGGCAAATCCAGTTTCTGCTGCAAGTATGTAAATTGTTAATATTTTTTTTTATGCAAAACACACTTCAGATACGACATTGATTATTACATTTCGTGAAGAGAAATCAACTATGATGCCACTGAAAAATAAAATGCATTATTAAATTTACCATTTGCATTGCAGAAAAGTTATGTTCTTTGGACTTCAATTTTTGTAAATTCAACTCCTTTGTTCCTTCGATATTCTACTGCCATTGTTTAAGACAACTTTTGTCTCTTTCCTGTAAAAATATATCAAATATCTTAATGTATGGTAATAATCAATAAAATACTTCATTCCGAAAAAAACACGTGTTCAGTAAAACAGATTTGCTCCTTTTTTAAATTTGGGTATTTTGGCATTTTATATAACAAAAGGTATGCAAATGATTTACTATATTTTGTAGTTGACTGTGTGTCAGGAGAGTTAGATGTGGTTTTCGTGATTGATGCTTCTAACAGTATTGGGTATAAAAACTTTGAAAGATTGAAGACATTTCTGAGAGATTTTGTGAACCATTCAGCAGTTGACGATGGTTCTGTTCGAGTTGGTGCCGTATCCTATTCTACAGCTGTAATCACCGAATTCAAACTCGACCAATACTCAACAGCAGCAGAAGTTATGGATCATATAAATGACATAAAATATTCAGCCGGAGCCACTAATACCGCTGGGGGTCTAGAACGGGTACAAGAAGAATTGTTTAAGGAGAGTAACGGCGACAGACCGGATGTCATTAATTTTCTTGTGGTGATCACTGATGGGAAATCTAATATCAACAGAGTTTACACCATTCCTAACGCAAAGCAACTGAGGAACGATGGAGTATGTATTTATGTTTTAGGCATTGGAAAGGATATTGAAGACAGTCCGGATGAGGTCATCGCCATAGCGTCAGAACCAGCCGACAACAATTATCAAATAATTAAAAGTTACAAAGACCTGGTGGATTTAGAGAAAATAATTTTTGCAAAAATGTGTCCAGGTATTGATTTATGAATAATACGAGATTTTTTAATGTAAATCTGGCTTTGAATATCTACATAGGAATTTCATGTGGCATCCTTTTCGTAGAATGTAAAATCAAAGACTGTCAAAAAGGGATTCTTGCCATGTTTTTTTCCTAGAGAAAAGATAAGGCATTGGAATGTAAAATTGTCAGTCATGCTATTCGACTGCATGCGTGCAATGACGCAAATTTCACAAATAGTTAATTTCAATTTCACAATGTTTAATTTACGCACAATACCGCATTTTTCTCTCAAACATGGAACTGACAGTATTTCTGTTTACGTAAACACAAACAGAAGTAGTATTGGCCTATTATTTGTAGCAATTTCAATTATGAAACATCTCATTACTGACATGACGGGTGAGTTATGCATAGCAGGAGTCATTTACTCTATTGACACACCGAGTATCACTCCTCAGGGAGTTCATGTGCATGTTATTTGGCCTCCTATTTCGATATTTTTGGTAATGAGTACTTCTTTTTTGACAACTTTTGGATTATGGCTTTCAATATAATTTGATTCTAATGCTGCTGATGAGAGCTTACTCCTTGAAACACGTGTACAGCATAACGAAATTTACTGTATTTTATGCAACTTTGGTATTTATGTATTTTTCTCAGAGTTGTATAAATAAACAAAATACAGAAGTTACTGTGAATTTAATTTCTGCATATGTGCATTTCGACAATTTATGTGTCTTCAGTGCAGATCGAATCAAAACATTTGGAAATCCATAAACCAAAATGTGCATGTTTAAAAGCTGATAGAGAATATATTACCAATAGAATCTAAAATGAAGGCCAATGTGATAAATTTATAATGAGACTTGAATGGCGTTCTTATACGAACAATAACAAATAATTCCCATTTTATCTGTCTGCACAGAGGCAATTGTTGTATTTGGGCTATAGACAACTCTGATGAGATAAGATCAAGCTTTCGAGAATAACCTAAAAACTAAGTCAGAAACGAACCGTCAGTCTAAAACAATATTCCAAGAACAATGTCAACATCGCAGAAAAACAAAGAAATAAAGACATAACATGAGTACGGCACAGAAAAGAAAATGAAGACATACACACATACAAAGATGAACAACACGGACCCAACAAAAACCATTGATGAGCTCAGGTGCGTCTCCGGGGG